>JAEIFJ010000329.1:0-60090 GCA_018903435.1 Leucophenga varia | reverse complement strand
ACAAAAACTTGATCGTGGTTCTATCGTGTAACGCTTCATTTCTTGACCTAAGCTTTTCAGCTGTCAATTGTACATTTTCAGAGTTGCCAGCACTATCCTGTAAATCCTGCTGTTATTCTGGGACACTCTTTATTATTTCGTTAAATGATAACCCACAAAAAAAAAGTGTCGTGGCCGGAATATTAGGCTAGTGTATTCCGACGTATTTTTCGCGCTGACTAGCGTAATGTCTCGGCCAAAAATTTGAAAAAAATTTGAGCAGATTTTGAGATTATCTCAAAATATTGAGCCAATTTGATACTTCTGACTTCGGATTCAGATTCAGCGGGAAAAATACGTCGAAATAGACTAGCGTAGTGTCTTGGAAAAAATTTGTAGAATTTGACAATTTTCGAGTTTTTGAGTAGTTTTTTGAGATTATCTCAAAAACTGTCATCAATTTGATACTTCTGACTTCGGATTTGGATTCAGCGCGAAAAATACGTCGAATACACTAGCCAATACCCCGGCCCCGCCACTTTTTTTTTTTTGGGGGGGCGGTGTAATGTTTCTACGAAATACAATTTTTTCAAACGCTGCTTTTAACGGTAAAAGATATTTAAATGAATTTTATAAAAGAAGGTGTAGAGCTTGATAATGAACAAGTAAAGCGTGAAGTTAAAGATCAGTGGAAGGTCAGGGACGCGTACTCATACTAATAGGAAGAAGTGATCCATTGGGAAAATGGGCGGTTGACGTCTTAAAAATATTTGTAAAGAACTACGTGCACCACCTGAGCAAGGCCGGAATTTCGGCTAGTTCTTGTATATAATTTTATTGTAAATATTTAAAGAGTTCACAAGGGATTGCAATGGTGCAAAAGTCCATTAGTGCAATACCGAAATAGTGCAAATATGCAATTGTATAATGAATACAACAACAATTCATAGTTTAAAAATCAATAGTGCAAAAATTATACAATGCAAAAATGTTTAGTAAGAAAAACAAATAATAATCTTAATGCAAAAATGTAAAAGTGCAATTTTAAAAAATTGTCATTTTTGCAAAAATAGCATGGTTTATTGTACAGTTGCAAAATTATCTAAACACTCTATTTTTAATTAAAACAATTTAAAAAAACATCAAGGAAAAAGCTTAACTTCAGTGTAATCTAAATTCAAATACCCCCCGCATGAACAAAATTTCCTAGATAAAATTTTCGAGATGGAATTGGTGGGTGTCAATGGTCTGATACAACCCAAGTTTAGACACAATATTGACATCAAATTTTAAGATAAAAAAGACTGATATATCAAAAAAATTTCTTGATTATATCAATCAATACAAGGAAGCCGTTAACTTCGATAGGTCCGAAGCTGAAATACCCGTTACATAACACTTTTAATAGTTTATATGTTCACCAGGTGCTTATATATAATTCCACGATGAATTTGGTCAAATTTGTATAGAGGCTTTATGTTATATTAGCCCGATTCTAACCATATCGATAGTGTTCACTTAGGTGAACATTGGAATATATTTTATCAAATTTAAATTGGATTCATTTAGATAAAATAAATGTTTTAATACAAAAGCTCGAAAATGGGGGAAATTTTGTATGGGGCTATACTTAAAAATGGGAGTGGCACCTTGGATTTGACATTGGAAGATATAAGAAGGGTTTTTACCCAATTTGGAGTGAATATAATCATAAATAATACGTATTTTCATAGATAATCTCGAAAATGGGCGGTAGATTTGTATGGGGGCTATACCTAAAAATGGGCGTGACACCTTGATTCTGACATAGGAGCAAGAAAAGCTTAAGTTTAAAATTTCATGACAATATCTTAAAAACATTCTGAGTAAAACGCATCTCAACAATCAGACGGACATGGCTAAATCGATTCGCCTCATCGAGCTGATCAATAATATATACACCTCCTTCAATGCGTTGCAAACTATTGGACATACTGAATATACCCGTGTACACTATGTGTAACAGGAATAAAAAAGAGGACGCTGAAATCGACTGCAAGATACCCTTCACAAGTGTTGGCAAAAAATTACTTTCGTGTATTTTGTCTCGCACTTCGACTGAAAGTAGTGATTTGTGATTTTCTTGAACATTTTCAGTTATCTGCGATTTTGTGTATCGCTATTCGCGAACAGTGATACTTTTCATTTATCAGTGAATGGTGTTTCGCGAATCGTTTACATTTGATTGATTGATTGATTGATAGCTGGGTTAGCGTCGATTTTGTGTATCACTCCTTCCGAACAGTGAAACTGTTCAATATTCGCTGATTGTTTTTTTTCGTGATAAGTGATTAAATCACTGTTTGCGTAAATTTGTATGGGGGCTACACCTATTTTTTTTTTACATTGGAACTATCAAAGGCATAATTTCAACTAAATTTGAATTTCCTAGAGTTAAATACAAAGCAGTTTTTATGTAAAAATCTGAAATTTCGGGGTAGTTTTGTATGGGGCTAACCCATAGTTTCAAATATGGTTGCCCTATCTCTCATTGTCTTCGAGAAAACCCTTTTTAAACGGCAGACAGCATGATAGACGGACAGACGGACATAGCTAGAACGATTCTCCTATCAATGCCGATCAAAAACGTATATATACGTTGTAAGGTCTACCATGCCTCCATCTGCCAGCTACAAATATTCGCACAAACTAAATATACCCTCTTATCCTTTGGGTACAGGGTATACAAATAATAAAAACTTATCGATCAACCCACACATAAGTATCTGTGATGTTCTAATTATAGCGCATATGTTTTAGTCTGCGTTTTATTGCTCTATATAAAGTCATATCTGCCATGTAAATGTATATATTCTGTCTTTGTACAATAGCAGTAGTAGTAGTAGTAGTATTGGTAGTGACCAACACTAAGTTGTATTTAGTTGCAGACATTGATTGCCTCCCGTTGAGATGTGCACATTTCTAGAGCCAAAGAATGTTTCTTAATGCATAGTTTGTATGCATGTGTTTGTGTCTTTAATCTTTAATTGATTAAATTTAATTATGCGTACGCGTTCGTTTGGTCTACGCACACAAAGCACAAATGCATATATTTGGAAAATAAGATTAGACAAACTGTTCATTAAATTTACTTAGTTTTCAAGTTTTGAATTGTTTTGATTTAATTATATGACGAGCAGTTTTTTTTTTTTTTTTTTGTAATTGTTTTATGCTTAGTCAGTTTATTTAATTTTATATAATCAAAATAGCAATTATTGTAAACTAGAAATTATGAAAAAGACTAAATAAAATTTAAGATTGATTGGTGGAAGATTAAATTAATTACAAGCAAATATGCTACATGGCTCTCTTTTTTAAACGATTCAAATAAAAAAAACTTCCATTAGAATATAAACTTAAATAAACAAAAAAGTATCAAATCAATATATATGGCATTGGCTATGCCAATTATATATATAAATGCTCTGAAAATGAGGTGAAAATATATACAAATACCCAAGACCAAGTTAAAATACAAAACAATACACAGGTACACTGTGAATAGTGAAGAGCGAATGGGAAATATTTTACAAAAGCAATTGCAATTAAGTTGTCAGATTATTGGGTCAGATAGACATGACATTTAAGAATTGCAAACAGACACACACACACAGAAAAGTCGCGTTCTATAAAACTGAAAAGAAAAACTTGCTGCTTTTCTTTGCTTACTCGTACACTCACACGAGTCATGCTGGTTGTGTATAGCATTGCAAATGCATTGCATTGCAGTTGAAAAAGTGTACTCAATAGATAAATTGCACATGGAAAAACAATGAAAAGTGCAGATATAGTATAACGTAAAAGTACTGCATAGATACAAAATGTACATACTTATTTGTAGCTACATTTGTACTTATAAGAATATATTTTTTGGTGTTTGTAGTTACATTTCAACTATTTAAAAAAAAAAGGCTTTGTGCATTTGAAAATTCTTGTTAAATGCTTCAAATATATTTAAGGATTTTTTTTTGAAGTTGTATGTTAAGGAATGGCTTATTGCTTAAACCAAATTGTTTTATTTTTGAAAATATTTAATTTTAAAAAGGCAATTGCAAAGTGTTGTAATTAAATGATCAAAAGTATTTAAAAAATATAAAGAAACAATATATTTTCTGTTATTTCTACCAATTGAGATTGTAGAATTGCAAATTAAAAACTTATTTGAAATGCTTTAAAATTTTATTTTCTAAAATTTTTTGAAGTATTGTAAATAATCGAATTATAAATTTGATTTTAAAAAAATATATATATTTCGAAAGCTTTTGTAGAGTTTTAAAGCGTTAAAAACTAAATTAAACTAAAATTTAATTGATTAGTGTAAAAATTCAAAGAGTTTTAATCCTTACAAAGAGCATCACAAATTATTTGAATTTTCTGTCTTATGACAAATATAAAAATATTTCTATTTATAGCGTTACCATATACGAATAAGTGTGGATTGTGTTGATTGTTACCTTAAATACCACTTTATATGTTTGTCAGTTTACTGAAAACTAAATTTATCATATCCGAAAATGTGTTAATTAAACAAATTCATTATTTAAAATGAAGTTTTAATTAAACTGTCAAAATGGCAAAATATAGCAACATACAAGTAATTACATAGGTACACATTTTAAGTACATTGATACACATTTTGGTAAAATACCAAAAAAACATTAACCGAAATTAACGGTATATTCATGTGCATAGCAAAGTATCGGCAGGGGAGGGATTCAGCTTCGCCTCCTACACGTTTAAAACTTAGTATAAAACTTTTACTTCGATAAAATCGAAACATAAATACCATCACACAACATTGACAATATTTCAATGATCAAATTATTATGATGGTCCGATCTCAGTAAATTTTATACTAAAGATTTAGCTTGCATTTCAACTAGTGATAAGACAAATGTATAATAAAGGAAGAACTCGTATTGCCACAGAAATAGTCACATTTTTGATTTACCACGGCTGACACTAAAAGAATTGCATTGGATTAGACTTTGATTAATGTTAGATAATGGATGAAAAAGGTTTTAGGCGTCTCAAGGTTATTGGAAAATAAAAGTCCATTTGGATATATTATTTCCATTGTTCTTGCCACATTCTCAACAGTGTTGTAAGTGACAAACAGTTCCAGAAATAAAAAAATACGATTTCGACCAGAAAAGATGTGGAAAAGATTTTCGTGAATAAACAATGCGAAGAAAATGTACACCGAATATATAATATCATACACACGGCTACCAAAAGATTTCTGAAACTTTCGAAAAACGTTAAAACTATAGGGATGACGTTGTTTACATAAAGGAAACTCTAATACACAAAAGTAAGCAAAGTCCAGTTGAACCACTTTTTATCGCCCCTCTAATGACAAAAGCAAAATGTTGTCGCTATAAGGGCCTACAACATACAATTAAGGTGCATGCAAATTAACTGATTTGAATAAATTTAATAAACAATTCCAAAAAAATTTTATCTCAACTATGAACAACATTTGTGTTGTTGTTTGTCATGCCCTCCTTTCAGCAGATATATGATCTAGATGTCGTTGGTGAATTGATTCTTTGGTATATAATTAGTGAAATAAAAAAGAATTGAAAGGAAAAAGATTTAAGCAGAAACATTGAATTGTAAGGAAGCTAACGAAATTGAACCAACAAGCTGATCATTTAGGAACTCTTGTACAGCCAAATTTGAGAATATCCGAGGCGTTTATATATAAATAAAATAACACGTGTTCGTCTGTCTATCCGTCTACCTGCCTGACTGTCTGTCCGTCTGTTTGTTTCTTCGCACTCATTCGGTGACTTTAAAAGATTTTAAGCTGATATTTGGAACTTAAACGTCTCTCTCTCCAACGTTCATGAAAATTAAAGTACCTTGCCTATTTTTAGGTATAGACCCCATACAAATCTACCAGTTACTTTCGAATTTTTTGTATACAAATAGTTGCAATTTAAAAAGTAATACATCCAAATTGTGTAAAATCAATGAATACTATCATCCAATATCAAAGACAAGGAGCAACGCCCATTTTTAGCTTCAAGCCCATAACTAACTTTCCGCCCATTTTGTAATTTTTGTTTAAAAATAGTAATTATCCTGTCTTTAACTGTACTAATTTTAATGATCAGCCTTTCATAAATATATGTCACAAACAAAGTCACAACCCATTTTCTACTTTTTTTTTTCAAGAAAATGTTTATTATTCTCTACTTAGTGTAAAGTTTAAAACTTTGTTTATATCGCACTATTGACTCCAAGCCATTCTTTTCTCACTTAGAAGCCATGCCACTGAGGATCGATCAAAAAAAAACAAACCAAGATGGAAGGGGTACTTGAGATTCGGTAGTAGACGTTTTTTACTGTTTTATTATCTTTAATGTTTTTAAAATTTAGTCAATCAACGCTTGACTTACGATGACGCCTTCACTTTTCTAGTGCTGAAATAGCAAACTGTACCACTCCTTGTATTTAATGAATCCAAATATCTATAAAAGCCATATACAGGGCCTAAAAAAGAACGGTTTGAGGTATTTTCTTTTGAAATTTAGATATCGGACTTCAAGTGAGGGTAGTTGGGGATGAGTTGAATTAGGAGTTCATGTCGTTGGCCGCAATGATGAAACTCATTTTCCTTGCTATTGAATTTTAAAGTGATAAGCATGCAATACTTGCTTTGAGAGAGGGAGAGGTAGACCGAGAGAGAGCGAGTAAATGAGTGATTGAATAAAAAGATCTGCGTTCTATTATGAAATAACAGAACATAATAATCTTTTTATACCCGGTAGCCAAGGGGTAAAAGGGTATATTAAATTTATACGAATGAGTGTAACAGGTAGAAGGAGGCATGGTAGAACCTTTTACAAATATATTCTTGATCAGCATTGATAGGAGAGTCGATCCAGCTACGTCCGTCTGTCCGTCTATTATCTCGGAAACTATTAGAGATAAAGCTACCATATTTGAAAGTAAGACTCCCTTAGCCATCAAGTGTGCACATGCAAACAGTTTATTTATAGCCCCATTTATTTTGGTACCCCATACAAATCTACCGCAAAATTTTGGTTTGTTTGCATAGTCCCAACGAAATATCCCATAATGGATAATAAAATGTTGGGTATTGCCCGCATACAACTTTACTCTATATTTTGAGTTTTTTATATACAATAAATACAACACAAGGACATAACTTAATATTCATAGATATTGGGTACGGTGTATCTTGCAGTCGAGTATACTCAACTTCAGCGTTCTTTCTTCTTTTTATTTTTTTAGTCAAAGTTCAAATTTCGACCCCTGAACCACACATAAAGTATTTTGGTATTTTGAAATTTATTTTTACGATCCAAATTGAAATGTAAATATTTTTGAAGTCTAAGTAGAAACCTGCCACAAGTTCTACTATACAAAAGTTAATCATGGTACAAAACATTTTTTCTGACTCATGCAGCTTAGTTGGTATATCACAAAGTCTTGTTTAATTAAGTCTAGACTTGCTCATTACAGAGCTTCGCTTTTACTATTTTTTGAAATTTCGCTGTATTTGTATGGTATACACGTGTACTATAATTTCAAACGGATTAATATTTTATTGACAAATCCAAAGCACTTGACCTAAAAATGAATGAATTTATTAAATCAAAATAAAATTTCCCATGCTAAAAAAAAAAAACCGCAATACAATTCTTAGAAAAATAAATACATTAAAAAATTATAAACAAATTATATATACGACAATAAGAGCACAATAAAATATAATCAATATAAATATTGTTTGTCAACATTTTCTTATCTCGTAAAGCATAATCTTAGACTTTTATATAATCTTAGACAAAATTGAAAATTCATTGAATTTAATTTAAACTCTGAAATAGTCAAAAGCAACAAAATTTATGCCCATACAATTTTGTTAGTGAAGGGTAAAATGGCAGCAAATTTATTTTGCACAGAAAAAAAAAAAAAAAACTTGTAAATCAGCCAAGAAAGAAGCTGAACCAAAAAAATATACAAGTCAACATAACCGAATGGACAAAGAAGAAGAAGGAGTAGAAGGACTGCAAAACGTTGCAACGTTGCAAGTCAAGTCAACTCATTCATGAAGCAACAGTAAATAAAATGCATACATGCAACACATGAAAGTAATTTCTACCTTTCGGCAAGGAGCAAGACTTAAAGGACATACAGACATGTTTTGCAGTTGAAAGAAAAAGCGTGAGAAAAATGAACTAAGAGAAGTATTGCAGCATTTTACTTATTTTCTTTAAAAGTAACGTAAGAGGGTATGATTCTTACTTCCGGTTCGTCACTCTTGAAATCACTTATACAGAACATACAGGCACAGACCGCAGCAGCAAGGATGCATTTCAAACAAGTTGAAATACGTCTACACCAAAGTTAAGCCAAATGTGCCAAATAATGACTTGCAGCGAGTGCAATTTATATGATAAGTAACAAAATAAATTGCTTGCAATTCATTTTACTTAAATGCAACAGCAACAACAACAACAACTAACAGCAACAGCAACAATAACGACAGCAAATAGCATTCGACTTACCTTGCGTATGCGTAAATATTTTCTCTTTTCTTTTTTTTTGTTATTCTTTTTGCAGCTTAAAAGAAAATGCTCATTTTGCTGTTTTTTTCTTCTTCTATATTTTTCCTCAGTTTCTGTTTTTCAATTTTTACTTTCTCGCTTTGATATTTTGTTATCTTTATTTCGTTTTCATTGATTTTTGCTTACCTCATCTAGACTTAATGAAGTCAACTTTTATCAAATTTTTACTTTGTATTCTCGTTTTTATTGTGATTTTGATTTTAATGAATGAAAGCAAATGAAGTGTATTGTAAATGGATATTCTTGCTTTCGTATATGATTTATTTGATGCGAAACTGAATTATAATGTATAAGCTTGGAAGATTTACTTTGAGTATAAATTATGTAAAATGTTTGCATTTGCCGCTGTTTATGTTCTCGATTGAGTGCCTTTTTATGATTATCTAGCAAATGTAAATATTTTGCCACAAGCCATAACATTTTCATCTTTTGGTAGTTTCGAACAAGGAAAGTATTAAAACTAGATTAAAAAATATAAACATATCAGAATACAAGGGGTTTCACCCGCTGCTTTGCTCGCTTTTGTTTTTTTTTTTTTGTAGTGAGAGAAGATTCGGTAGTAAAGTACGGCGTCATTCCGCCCAGCGTATGATATAATTAATAAAACATAATCGCCAAACTAAATATTGAACCCAAAAGATCCTTCTTTCGCATTTACTACTCTGCAGCAGCAAGAGTTATACATAAAAATATTGCTATGCACTCGCTACCGCTCTCACTTTGAGCAGAACCGTAGTAGAGCCAATGATACAATTACTAAAGGTAGTTTCAAGAGCATTTTTTTCCTCTTTACGGCAGTCGTGCTGCGTTTGTCGAAGTAAAAGAAACAACACCAGAAGAAAACAAAAAATAGTCTATCTTCTTTACACTTGCAAAACTACATAGATAGAGAAAATCTGTCATCTCTTTCTTACTCATACGTTTCACAACTTGGTAGAGCCATAGCCGAATAATGAAAAAGATTTACTCTCCTCTGCTTACGGGCTCGTGTGTTTTTTGTTTTTGCTACAATTCTGTGATTCTTAATTGACTAAAACGCATTGTAGCAAGCGATGAGCCTAAAATAACGGTGCTTTACGAACCAGTGATAAAAAAACGATCACAGAATTGTAGCAAAAAACAAAAACACACGAGAGCCGTAGTAAATGACAAAAATTCATTTGCTCTGTTCTCAGCGCGCTCTCAGTTTTCAGCTACCGCTACGGCTACGCAGAGCACATCATTTAATTTTTGGTGTTGCTATTACTACTGTTTATGTTACGCGAGACAACTACAAGCAGAGCTGAGTCATTTTTTCGACAATGGCTCCACAACGATTATGTTCAGTGGGAGCGGTTGCGATAGACAAACCAATTAATTAAAATCTGTAGCAAAAAAAAAATAAATTGATAAATTTTGCGTTTTGTGTCCCCTCTCGGGCCCAGGTAAAATTTCGAAACCCCTTAGGTTAGGTTAAAATGGCCGCCGCGAATTCTCGCGATGTCACCTAGGCCAAAAGGCCCATTGTGATACCATATGATCCTTCGGAAACCCCTCACACACATCAAAAATATTTTTTGAGCCATCTATCAAATTCGCCTAATATCAAGGCTCTAGTCCTCTGTGTTATAGAGCTATAAAAAATGGGTTAAAAATGATGGTACATTCGATTTTAAGTCCCCAAATGGGTCTAAGTTTTGAATTTCGAAAAACTCCGAAACACCGCAACGACGTTTCAAATGCAAGGTAGTCTCTAGGTAAAATCATTCTAAAGATGCAGTATGCCCAAATAAAAAAGGAGGTTAAAATATCCATTGTTGGGTCTCCCGCTGGGCCCCAGGTCTAAATTTGGAAATTGCTTAAATTCGTCGAAAATATTTTTAACTACCTTTTATAGAAAATATGTCTTATATTAAGTCTCAGGGTCTTATCATCGGAAGGATTCAAGGCCCCCTTTAGACCCCTGATAAAAATTCGCTTCTTAGTGCTCACTTTCATCATAAAAAGAAACTACAGTAAAAATTTCACCTTCCTATCTGTAGCCACTTGGCTTATATGCCGATCGTCCGTGAATAGATTAAAAATGAATCAGTCAGTCTGGTGATAGAAATTTGTATATACATATGTAAACATCGGTGTTGTAGATAATGTTTCGCTAGTGAGGGTCAATGCAATTCAAGCTCAGGCATCACATTGGCTTTCATAAAAGAGGAATTTGTGTCAAAATTTTAGCTAAAAATTCAGAAAATAAAATTATTTTGCAGAAAATGGGAGATGAGTTTATAAGAATAGTCCAATCCATCATGTTGTACACATGGACTTACATTTTGTAGTGAAGGCATTTATAAAAATTTTTTTCTATGTATAATCTAGAAAACTAATTTATTAAAGCCAAGATTGCATTGGTCGAACTCAAAGAAGATCGCAAAAGTCCTGGTCTGCTGAATACCGCCGAAACAATAATCGTCTAAAAATTTTTTATCCGTCACAGTAACATTAGGCCGAACATTACTATGCTCGATATTGGGTACTCCGCTCGAGGCATGTTTATTGGTTGTTTTTCTGCAAATATTCCTTTTAAAGGAATCAATTTTAATAGTTCTACTATACAACAAAAAAGAGGAGTGTTAAAAAAAATTAAACGAAAAAAAATTTTTTTTTTGTTTTTCTATATTTTTTTTTTTAGTTCTTTGTAGTACTTATGCTATCAGTTCATTATCATTTTAATAACCACCACGGTGACCATGTACATTGTGTCCACCATGACCGCCATAATTTGGCCTCCAAAACCTCCATGAACGTGTCCTTGTTGACCATGACCTCCGAATCCTTGTTGTCCATGTCCATCAAATCCTACATTTCCATGTCCATGTCCACCGAATCCTTGTTGTCCATGTCCATCAACTCCCAAATTTCCATGTGAGCCATGACCACCATGTCCAGGCTGTACATGTCCTTGCTGGTTACCATAACCGCCGGCCAGAGCAACAGCGAAGAGAGCAAAGAAGACAATCTAAAACAATGAAATAATTATATTATTTAAAATTTATTTAAAAAATTTAATTCCAATTGCGGAGCTCACCAAGAATTTCATTTTGTTGTTTTGATTTGAGTTTTATTTATGATTTCAATGCAGCATCTGCGTCGCTATTTATACAAAAATTCTGAACGCTTATCTTTTGAATTTTGTAATTATTATTTTTATTTATTTGTTTTGTTGACCTTCTCATATAGTTTGTTTGAGGTCGCTTTATCAATAAATTGAAGACGCATTAAATAAAAAATAGCAAAATCTTTATAATATTTTTATACAACACAACGCAAATCTGGAGCAGACTTGTTATGAAATTTGATAACTAATTAATCTTCAACTTGACCTGTTTTATTTTTTTTTTTTTACGACAAAAATTTGATAACAAAAAATGACATAAGGTCTGTTCTACTTACTGATTTTATGCTAGAGTGAGGATTGTCAAACAATAAAAAAACAAAACATAAAAGAACGCTAAATTCGAGTATGCTCGACTGCAAGATACCCTGTATCCTACCTTTTTGTACTTTAGGTTAAATACAAAAACATGGATTAAATTTGTGTGGTGGCTATACGGAAAATTTGTGTGGTCCTAGCCATCTTATACTATTTCGTTAGGACTATCATAGACCTAATTCATACCAAATTTAGACTTCCTAGACAAAGAAACAATGACGTTTTTATGCAAAAAACCAAAATTTTGGGGTAGATTTGTATGGGGGTACTCCTTCAAATGGAGTTAGAGGAAACCCGTTTGCAAGAAAACATTTGACTTAGCTGAATCAAAGTCTTAAATATGGTAGCTCTATATTTTATAGTCACCGAGATAGACGGACGGACGGACAGATGAATAGACAGACATAACTAGTTCGACTTGCCGTTCAATGCTGATAAAGAATATATATACTCTATTGGGCCAATCTAGCCTCCTTCAGTCTGTTACATACATCTCCATAAATCTAATAGACCCTTTTACATCTTAGGAGCAGGGTATAATAAATAATTATTTAGCCATTGTCACACCATAATATCACAATCACAACTTTTAACCCTCTCAAGTCATTTGTTGTCTTTAGGCAACATTGTACTTATGAGCTTATGAGGCCCGTTTTTTATTTTTTTGACTTTCGGGTTCTTACACCTTTAAGGCTTATATTTTTAGTAAGCAATCGGCATAATGTTTTTAAAATGACGAAGAGGAGAAGGAGAGAACATTAAGTTTTTAAATTATCATTGAAGAATCATTGCAAAGTGCCTCAAAAGGAAGCTCATAAATGGGAACTCAAAATATTTACTAGAGCTGGTATAATTGGCTTAATTTTTGATTTCATTCTTTTTATTGGAGAAGGAACATGCAAATCATATGGCTTGGGAATATCGTCCGAAATTTTTTTAGACTTGGCGTCCAATGTTCCTGAGAACAAAAATGTTAAATTATTTTTTGATAACTCAATAAGCTTGATGAATGGTTTGTGAAAGAGGTATATCATCCGTTGGTACAAGTAAGAGCAATCGAATAAAAAATCGTGCTCTAAACAGTAAGAAGGAGCTTCATAATCGCGGACGTGTCATTGGGTGGAATGTGGAACACAAGGCACTTGACAGGTCTGACAAACTGGATTTCTAATTAATTTCCAACTTAAATTTATGATGAAAACCCTAACAAGTATATACTTTTCTGAAAAAGTCATCTTATCACAAGAAGAGTGATCATCGGGTTAAGTGCAACGGGTTACTAATGTATTTCAAATGGCTATTGCCGCATATTTTTAAAAATCGCTTGAATTGGAAGGCTTAACTGCCTTGAACTGTATATTGTGTGGTATTTATTCCTTAGTAAGACGAGACCAATTTCCTGTATTTTCACGACATTTTTTTCTGTTAGCAATTTTTGTGCCACATAGCTCCGTAAGCGATTCATTGTTAGATGATATGCCATGGTTTCATGAGAACTTTGAGTTCATACTTAGATAAAATCAAGATCAATGTTGAATGTATTTATTGTGTTTTTACTGTTATTGGAGATTACTGTTCATTCATTAATAAAAAATAAAAAAATAATGAAAATTTAAATTCAAATAGTTTCATATTTATTTAGATATTTAATCCACTAAAGTGTTACAATACCTACTACATTATGAATTTAATTAATACAAAACTCTTATCTATAAATTGTATTTAGAGAACATTTGTGTGTATATATAAAAATTAACTTATTATGCTATCGATTCGTAATAACCTTTTTGGCGCTATTGGATGAATTCTGGTTCTTTTCTGTTGTTTTGCCTTATATGGGTTTCCGATGGGCCTATTCGAAGATGGTAGGACTTCACGTCGATTTTGTTGTAGCGGATGTGGGTATGGCTCTCTTGGTGGTGGTCGGTTCATTAGTGAAATATTTTGCTCGTATCTTTGTATGGAATGCACTGGTAAGTTTGTCTGTTTTGATTCCGGTTTGTACGAATCCTTCGCCGTCATACTTAGATGTTCTTCCCTTGGCTTTGTTACAGGTTGTGGCACAACTCGACGTGCAACTTCTTCAAGTTGATTTGCAGTTAGTGCTTTTCGAACTGTTGGTATATCGGGCTTAAATAAATCATTGGCTGATACTCTCAGTTTCTTTGAAACTTGTCCTTCGATTTGCCTTGGTTTTGCTACCATTTCCCGGCGTGTTTCATTCGCTTCAACTGGGAATAGCTTTGTGACAGGTGTTGGAACTGCTCGACGTGCCACTTCTTCAAGCTGTTTTGCGGTAAGTGTTTTTTGGAGCACCCGTTTACTGGTGAATACGATCCAAATAATTCCATGAATATCTTTGAAGTCGAATCCTCAATTTTCTTCGATTTTGGTACCATTTCCTGACATGGTGGAATTTTTCCTTTTGTCGTGGTGGCATTGGAGCACGCTTTACTGGTGAATCCGATCCAAATAATTCCATGAATATCTTTGAAGTCGAATCCTCAATTTTCTTTGATTTTGGTACCATTTCCCGACGTGGTGCAATTTCTTCCTTTTGTCGTGGTGGCATTGGAGCACGCTTTACTGGTGAATCCGATCCAAATAATTCCATGAATATCTTTGAAGTCGAATCCTAATTTTCTTCGATTTTGGTACCATTTCCGGACGTGGTGCAATTTCTTCCCTTTGTCGTGGTGGCATTGGAGCCCCCTTTACTGATGAATCCGATCCAAATAATTCCATGAATATCTTTGAAGTCGAATCCTCAATTTTCTTTGATTTTGGTACCCGACGTGTTTCATTTTTTTCCATTTTTCGTTGTGGCATTGGTTGACTTGTACCACTTTCGTTTTCCTTTGATCGTGGTGGTTGAGGAGGCATCAATTGACATTTTGTTTGCTTGTCATCTCTTCGATAAGTTTTCGATCGCTTTGATAAACGTTCCTGGTTTTCTTCTCCTTGGTAAATATTTGTTTCCGTACTCTTCACTGGAGGCATTTCGCTTTTATAAGAAGTTGTTGTCATCAACGCTTTTCCATTGAAAATGCATTTGTCGGAAACACGATGGAGTTTTGGATCCATTTTTATAATTTATAAATTTTATAATTAAATTTGAGGATAGATGTTACTCAATTGTAATTCTGTGAAGAACTGTTTGATATTTTTCAAACTACGGATCTTTTATATACATCGATTGAGTCCTTGAGAAGGTTGTAAATGTTGACAGGTAAACAAACACTTGAACGTAATAAATAATAACACAATAAAAAGGATTTATGCAATTTATTCTTGGTATTTTTTTTTAAATCTGTTACATATATTTCCACTTCGTATTTTTCCGTAAAGCATTTCTTAATTAAACCCTTTTTCCCACAACATAATACAACCCAGGTAGAAATTAAACTTTTAAGAGACATCACATAGGTACGAGTATGTAATTGGGGGTAATTAAAGATCAACATATGTTCTATTGCTAATATTGCTTTTATATTGGCAACCAAAACTATTTATAGCACCAATTCCACGACGCACAGTGGTCGATTTCATAGGCAAAAAAAGTGTGAAACTTGCCGCTGTATATATCAAAACTATTTCTTAAAGGAGCAATAAAACAAACGGTAAATTCATTTTTGTCTATTCCATTCGTTCGTGCGACAAAAAGGAAAGAAGAGACAATAAAAACACGTGGACTGTGAAGTAAAAAAATATTAATTTTATACCTCCCAAAAAAATTAAATCTTTTAAAGTCAATCGTGTTTAATCGCCGAAAATTGTAATGAATGTTGAAAATAAATAAGCAGTTTTATGTAATAATATTGTTTTCAAATTATTGTTTTACCAGTGACCTGTTGAGTGGTGTATTTTTTTTATATTTTGATTTCAATCATAGAATAGTTAATGATCCCCGTCTCGCCCTTAAATGAAACATGTTATTTAAAATTAGTTAATGATTTCTAAGTCTATATTTTTAATTTCAGTCGCAACCTTTTGCTACTCTCTGTGTTATTCGTGTTATTCCACCAAGAATTTTTTGTATTGTCTTGCTTATACATCACGGTGCGCTTGAACTGGATTTTTATCCCCTTTCGAAAAATTTAAATGCGGTTTGATTTGGGGGTGTTTACTGATCATCAAAATGCAAAATAAAAAATAAGCGGCGGAGGACTTTTTTGTATTCATATTTTTGTGAGAATTTTTGGATAATTTGGATTTAGGACATACAAAACAAAAATCTATGTCGTGCTCGGCGGACCAGAGGGGTCATTTCATATGTATGATGTATGTATCATATGTATTTGAAGTCGGAATTTAAAATTTGATTCAAGTTTTCTTACTAACCTCAAAAAACTGTAGAGCATATTTACTAAAAACAAGAAGCTTTTACATATACCTATTACACATCATTTGACGTGGATAGATCTTCGTATGAAGCATTTGTATTAAATTTTATCTAAAAATAGTAAACAAATTAAAAATATTCTTAAAAACTTAGAAATTCGCAGTCCGATTTGAACCAATTTTAAACTAAAGATTTGGCATGATTTAAGAAGCATTTGTGCCATATTTGAAGCCATTCGCTTTATAAATATATTTTTTTCTTATAAAGAACTTGAAAAAATGTTGTACTTTTGTATGGGAGCTATACCTAAAAGTGGGCGTGGTACATTGATTTTAACATAGAAAATAGACAGGACACAGAAAAGCTTAAGTGTAAAAATTCAGCCTAATATCTTTAAAACTGCAGCGAATAAATCGCGCAGCAACAAACAGACGAACACAACAGACGGACATTGCTAAATCGATTCGTCTCGTCGAGCTGATCAATAATATATATACTTTATGGGGTCTCCGATGCCTCCTTTAATGCGTTACAAACTTTCCGACATAACTGAATATACCTGTTTTACACTATGTGTAACAGGTATAAAAATTATTGACGTTGTGGCGAACCAGGGTAGTAAATTCTAATATATTTCGCTGAATCCGAATCTAAAGTCAGAATTCAAAAGCTCGTTCGCGTTTTCATTCTAACCTCAAAAAACTTTAAATTTTGCTCAATTTTTTTAGTATTGTTTATTACTGATTATGAATTTAAAAAGCTAAGATACAAATTTCACTTTGATATACATATGCTGCGGAAGTATTTTTGGCCGCTGATTTCATACAAGACCGACCACTGTACGACTGTGAGAGTTGAACTTATAAAAATTAAGTTTTCTTGGACACCAATGGCATAGGTAATTTGAGTATAATAAGAGATCAACAAATAGCTAATATTGCTTTTAAAGCGTCATAAAAACGCAACCCAGTCGAAGTGCTCTTCCCAGTTATATCAGCATTTTCAACGTCAGAAATTGTTACGGCTTTAATAACTTCAAGGCTAATTTCTATTAAGTCATTTAAAATTTGAGTTGAGGTATACATTTTCCAAATGATTTTCAAAATTTCTTGTCACAAGAATTAATTTGCATCTTTATTAAATCTAATAAAAATCCTTCAGTTCACACATTAAATAATAATAATGATCCACTGGTAGAATGTTAGCACTTCAAAATTAGCGTCCTACATAACAGAAACTGAGCCAACACATGTCTCTCTTTTTATTATGAGTCATGACAGTTGTTGCGGTACATGATGAGGGTTAAGCTTATAGGCACCGCGCTCTCCAATTTGAGACAAAATACTTTTTTTGTGTTTCTTATTTGTTCGATATTTAAACTCAAATCAAAGATAAAACATTACGGTATGATCCGCTGCTGCCGCGCTCTCGCGTCAGCAAGCTAACTGCAGGTGTGCAATCGTACGATTTAACCGTTAGGTCAGCTTAAAATAAGCAAACAGAAGTAGGTGGAGAATTTATATTATTTAGTTATTTCAATTGTAATTTGAATTTGGATGAGTGCAGACGGAGCACAGAAGTAAGAATTGTATACACGAATTTATTGTTAACTAGCTGAACTACCCGGCCTTGCTCGGGTCATGTAGTAATACCTTATTTCATTTGTCTAGCTCAATTATTTGCAAAAATACGACAAATTTTTTTTGGTTCACCCACCGCTCGTTTTTCCAATGGATTATACTTTTCTCGGTGTAATAACATTTATACCGAGTCTCATTTCTCTTGTTCAATTATTTGCAAAAATAAAATTAGTTTGTTTTGATCGCTTTTATGGGGCCTCGTCCATCCTCCGTTTTTTTTTTTCAAACTTTTTTTTAACATGTATACCGAATTAAATTTCTCTCAAATACTTCTATGGGAGCCACGCCCACCGCCCATTTTTCTCAAACTACATACTTCCTTTTTTGTGCAATAGACATCTACAAAATTTAATTGAAATACGTGGAGTTGTTTCAGGAAATATTAGATGAATTAATGATATTGGAAATATTAGATGAATGAATGTTTAATTAATTAATTTAATTTAATTAATTCAATGGGGGCAACGCCTGCCACTCCAGTTAGTGGTATGAAAAATAGTTTATGTCCGATTCTTAGACCAACTGAATATACACACAAAATTTCATAAGAATCAGTCAACCCGTTTTCGTGGAGTATCGTTACAAACGCTATGACATGATATTTTTATATATTATAGCAGGTACCCGCGGCTTTGGTCGCGTTTTTTTTTTCTTCTCTTTGGTGGCTAAATATAAATTGTTCAAAAAATGTGGGTTCAAATTTTGGAAATCCCTAAACACGGCTAGACATCATACAAATGCGCCCAGTTTCAAGTCTATTCAATCCAAATGTATGACTTTGTTTTCAAGGCTCTCATTATGCCCCGGGTAAAAATATTCTAAAAACCCGTCTAAGTGGTCACCTGTCATAAAAAAAAATTGTTAAAAAAATCTATATTGGGTCCACCTATGGGTCCCAGGTCCAAATTCCAGAAATCCCTTGAACACCTTGAACGCTAAAAATGTGTTTTAACCATCTTTCAAATGAACCTTATTCATTCTAAAGATATGGCTTTCTGGTTTCAAGGCCCCATTATTCCCCGGGTCAAAAACTCTAGAATCCCGTCTAGGCGCTCACTTTAATAAAAATAAAAAAAATTGGTCAAAATATCTACATTTGGTCCACATATGGGTCCCAGATCCAAATTCCGGAAATTCCTTGAACACCTTGAACGCCAAAAATGTTTTTTAACCATCTTTCAAATGAGCCCGGTTTCAAGTCTCTATGTCTATTCATTCTAAAGATATGGCTTTTCCGGTTTCAAGGAACCCATTAGGCCCCGGGTCAAAATTTTCAAAATTTTTTTCCTTTCTGACCACATCTATGATGAGAGCAACAAAACAAAACAAAATTAGTTCAAATCGGTCGAGTCATTCTCGAGTTTTAGCGTTGTTAACGCACAGCTATATATAATAATATATATAGATTATTATTTTTATTAATATAAAATAAAGATTATAAATTCGTTTTTAATTGGTTAGAGCGAAGTGGGCGCTAGGAGTTGGTGCTTCACAGTGCGCCACGTCGCAATAACAGTCTCTTAAAAGTTTAATTTCTACCTGGGTTGTATTATGTTGTGGGAAAAAGGGTTTAATTAAGAAATGCTTTACGGAAAATACGAAGTGGAAATATATGTAACAGGTTAAAAAAAAAAATACCAAGATTAAATTGCATAAACCCTTTCTGTTGTGTTATTATTTATTACGTTCAGGTGTTTGTTTACCTGTCAACATTTACAACCTTCTAAAGGACTCAATCGATGTATATAAAAGATCCGTAGTTTGAAAAATATCAAACAGTTCTTCACAGAATTACAACTGTTCAAATATGAATATGGTTATACGCGATAAGGATCATATGCCAATTAAGTCATAAAATTTTACGATCATGCCAATTACCAAACGCAAGGTTAAACCTAAGCATCGGCTTTGTTTGTCTACTATAGACTACCTGCTATTTAGTAAATATAATCTTTGCAAGTAACAACATTTCAACCCCCGGACGGACTATAAAGTATCAATTCTTCGAATTATCATTAGTAGTAGATTAGAACATTAAAATACACAAATACAGTACATTTGTAATAGTATATAAGCAGGAGAAAATTAAAAATAAAATGAGTACCTTACAACTATTCAAACTTGTTTCTTCTCTCCAAGTGAGATTATAATACAAAAATTAAATGTTAAGATATATGCTTCTTGCTACAATCTAAACAACAATTGAGTAACATCTATCGTCAAATTTAATTATAAAATTTATAAATTATAAAAATGGATCCAAAACTCCATCGTGTTTCCGACAAATGCATTTTCAATGAAAAAGCGTTGATGACAACAACTTCTTATAAAAGCGAAATGCCTCCAGTGAAGAGTACGGAAACAAATATTTACCAAGGGAAGAAAACCAAGAACGTTTATCAAAGCGATCGAAAACGTATCGAAGAGATGACAAGCAAACAAAACGTCAATTGATGCCTCCTCAACCACCACGATCAAAGGAAAACAAAAGTGGTACAAGTCAAAAAATGCCACAACGAAAAATGGAAGAAAATGAAACACGTCGGGTACCAAAATCAAAGAAAATTGAGGGTTCGAATTCAAAGCAAATCGAGGATTCGACTTCAAAGATTTTCATGGAATTATTTGGATCGGATTCACCAGTAAAGCGTGCTCCAATGCCACCACGAAAAAAGGGAAGAAAATGAAACACGTCGGGTACCAAAATCAAAGAAAATTGAGGATTCGAATTCAAAGCAAATCGAGGATTCGACTTCAAAGATTTTCATGGAATTATTTGGATCGGATTCACCAGTAAAGCGTGCTCCAATGCCACCACGAAGAAAAGGGAGAAAATGAAACACGTCGGGTACCAAAAACAAAGAAAATTGAGGATTCGAGTTCAAAGCAAGTCGAGGATTCGACTTCAAAGATTTTCATGGAATTATTTGGATCGGATTCACCAGTAAAGCGTACTCCAAAAACACTTACCGCAAAATAGCTATGACGGAAAAGGATTCGTACAAACCGGAATCAAATCAGCCAAACTTACCAGTGCATTCCATACAAAGATACGAGC
This sequence comes from Leucophenga varia, assembly GCA_018903435.1. Classification (NCBI taxonomy): domain Eukaryota; kingdom Metazoa; phylum Arthropoda; class Insecta; order Diptera; family Drosophilidae; genus Leucophenga; species Leucophenga varia. The sequence goes on along the minus strand of JAEIFJ010000329.1, from coordinate 38,960 downwards.
AAAATATGTCACTAATGAACCGACCACTACCAAGAGAGCCATACCCACATCCGCTACAACAAAATCGACGTGAAGTCCTACCATCTTCGAATAGGCCCATCGGAAACCCATATAAGGCAAAACAACAGAAAAGAACCAGAATTCATCCAATAGCGCCAAAAGGTTATTACGAATCGATAGCATAATAAGTTAATTTTTATATATGTTATACACACAAATGTTCTCTAAATACAATTTATAGATAAGAGTTTTGTATTAATTAAATTCATAATGAACTAGGTATTGTAACACTTTAGTGGATTAAATATATCTAAATAAATATGAAACTATTTGAATTTAAATTTTCATTATTTTTTTTATTTTTTATTAATGAATGAACAGTAATCTCCAATTGCAGTAAAATACAATAAATACATTCAAAATTGATCTTGATTTTATCAAAGTATGAACTCAAAGTTCTCATGAAACCATGATATAATATTTAACAATTGTCACTTTTTGGCACTAAAATGTTCACACACCGAAGTCCTTTCCGCTTCTGACATAACCCATGTTTCTGCGCCATACATCGGGAATGGGATAATCAGCGTTTTGTAGAGTTTGATTTTCGTTGTTCTGGATAAGACTCTACTACGGATTTGCTTACCGAGACATAAAGTAGCATCGGTCTACTTTCTAAGCTGGTGCTATTGCTCTTGTTTTTTTGAGAGCCCAATTAGAGCGAAGTTTTCTACAACCTCGAAGGTGAAATTCCCCATATTCGCAAAATACTTAGGTCGTGTTTTTGATTTGCGAGAGGATACTAAGTACTTCGTCTTACTATTCGTTCACTGCTAGTCCCATTGACAGCATTTTTTCAGAATGTACTCCAGCAGGAGTTTGATGAAGTCGCACGACAACGCATCACCCTGTTTAAAGCTTCCCTTGGTGTCGAAGCAGTCGGAGAGATATTTATCGACCCTGATAACGCTTTGAGTGTTTTTCAGCGTCATCATACAGAGGCGGACGATTTTTGCAGGGATGTCAAGATCAGTCCGAGCTTTAAAAAACTTTGATCTGATTGGCGTGTCGAAAGCGGCTTTGAAGTCGAAATAGATAGTGTGTGTCGTTATGCTTCTCTTTGTGATTTTCCAGGATCTGGCGAAGCGTAAATATGTAGTCGATGCGCATATTATACTAGTTAAAATATTCTTGGTTGTTGTATCAAAGATACCTCATAAATACAAACGCCGACAAAATAACTCATATGCCGCTAATAAATTTTCAATTGCATATTGCTAACAAGCGTCTCAATGCAATTCAAACAGTTCAACCAATTAAATGATGTCGCCCATCATCACAATGGACGTAGCTCCATCATCACTATTATTTACCATCGACTTCTTCATCATCCACACTTTTGACTCCCTCTGAATCAAACTTCTCCATATTCTAGAGTCTACAAAATCTGTATGACTTGACAATCTTGGTTATTGGGTATGTGTTACTGGATTTCCTCGCTCAAAGTGCATGCAAATTCATTTGCTTTGTATCATTTCTTATTTTAATTTCAAAACAAATACAATACAAACACCCTGTAACTAACAAACTATAACATCAACAACTTTAAAATTGAACTAAGACACCCACCATAAAGGGTTAAGGTTCTGAGGTACTCACTTAAGTCAATGAAGAAACTCGCAGTCATAAATGAATGCTGCAATCTCAGCATAAAACCATGGTCACAAGTGTAACTCACAGTTAATAACAAAAGTCACACATTCAACTCAAAACTTGAAATTCACAGTTAGAAGCTAGAACTCAAAGTAAAAGTCACAGTGACTGGTGATATGCATAAGCACAGGTAAAAGACACATTCTCAATTATAAGTGAAGTTCACAATGAGTGGTGATTGGCACAGTTGAAAACGGATCACAGTAACTGCTTAAAGTTATAGATACAATTTCTTTCTCAAATAAAAAATCACATTCTTAGTTTAAATCGCAATTTATAGTGACACAGTTACTGCATAAAGTCAAACGTTATTACGACAATCACACTCAAGTCACAGTGCTATTTATAACTCTTTACTTATAACTCATTCACTTTACTCACTATATATGTATGTACTCATATGTATCTATCTCTACTTTAGTAATCCATAAAAATTCCAATGCATAACATGACCTGACCCAAAAAAAAAAAAGTAATCCTTTACAACTTGTTGTCTCCATTGTGATTCACACATTTCTTCTGTACATTTAGTACACGCTCAAAGCGTTGTTGAAAGCTGAACCTTGGGAGCAATCTAAGGATTATCCGTTGCATTACAGAGACAACATAGACTCGACCTGAGCTATGTTGAGTTGCATGGATGTGTCTAGATAGGCCAGTATATATATAGTCCACAACAATGTCCTTGTTGTCCTGCAGCATGTCAGTTGACTACTACAGTCAGTTGTACATAGTTTTTGTTGTGTAAATATATACATACATAAGTAGGCATAGTACATACATATATGTACAATTATATGTATGTACGTAAGTTTATTCTATAGAGCTCTATTGGATTTGTCAACGTCATTCTTGTTGTTGTTGTTTTTGTTGTTACTGAATTTGTATGCATTGTTTACTAAGAATTATGTGTGTAGTAAGTAAAAATTTGTGTATAGAATTTTTTTGTTTTTTTTTAAATTTTGTTTTTTTTTTTTAGTTTTGTTGTTTGTTTGTTGTTAAAACATAAATTCAACTGCAAGCGCATAAAGCGTGTGACAAGGCCACAGGAATTCAACATACAGTACCATAACGACAACAACAGTAACAACAACAAAAGTTGCAACAAATAATACAGCCTTGGAGCAATCCAGTGCAGATATGTATGTCGCTATATACTAGTATGTATACATATATGAATCTATGTAAGTAATTCGGTGAGCATGCTTCATGCTCAGTAGTAGCCATACACAGATACATACACATAGATACAAAACGAAACGAAACGTAACGTAACGAAAGAATGACAGGAAACAGGATGTGAGTGCATGCTTTGTGGTAGCATGGCATTCGCTTGACATACAGGATGTGTGTGTCTCTGCCCATACAAACTGCAACTGACTGAACTTCAGCCTGACAATGAGATTTCTCTGTATATTCTATTTGTGTGTGTATGTGAATGTGTGTTATTTTATGTGCTACAATTGTGTTGTAAAAATTATAAACTTTTTTGTGATTTTTGCCTTCCTTTTTGACTGTTTAGCTTTTTACCAAAAAAAAAAAAAGAATAGTAAAAAAATGGATTTTATAGTTCATTTCCGGTTTGCCATGTACAATTCTATTAAAGTGAAAATGTTAATAGCAATTTACGAATGAGTGAAAATAAAAATATATATTTTTCTGTTAGTTGAAAAGCGTCAAACAAACGTAAAAAAAATAAACGAATTAAATTAAAATGGCTTTCAATTGAGCTAAAATTGGTGTGCACAGCAAAGACTGTGCACAGTACTGTGAGCACTACTAAGCCTATATGTAAACGCTTAAAGTAAAATTATTGAATCAGTATAAGCGAATATGTATGGAAAAGTATGGATATTCCTGAAATTTTCAAAGATGGTTCACAGTGTTGGGACTCGTTGGTCACAGTACTGTGACCAACTTAAAAGATTATATTTTAGTGCATATAAATATAAAATCAATAAAGTTAATTATTCAGCATGAGTGTATATTGAAAAAAAAAACTCAAGAGCCGTAATTATTTTAAAGATCGTTTTGAGAATAATTAATGTCGATTTTAGGGTCAAGTTGATCTGGAGTATATTTTATGCTTTAGAAACCTTCCATGCACTAAGTTTTTGAATTTAGGTATCAATAGCATGGCGTGAAGTGCCACCACTTTCACTTTACTGACCTTCCTGCTGTGTTGTTTCTGGGGAGAGCGCCGTTTGGCGGAGCTTTTGAGCCACAGCTCATCGAGTATGTTTAGTGGAGTTAGAGTGTTATCTCTAGTTCTATAGATTGGAAAAATTACTAGTTCCAACAGCATACCATAGATGTACAGAGGTGTCTGAGAAGAATTCATATATTGTAGCTGTAAGACGCAGCGTCGGGATAGGAATTTTGTTGGCAAAAAAACAATTTTCAACCATAAAACTTCAAAAATCTAATGATGCAGTTATGTACAGAACTGTTTCATTAAGGGTTTTATAATTTGTTTCCTTAAATTTTTTGTCGTTGAATTAATCGAGTAAAGTCGCTGAAAGATTGGGCTGCAAAAACTTATAAAAACTGGAATACATTACTATACCTTACATATAAAACATTCTTAACATTGACATTTATGTAATGTTTTTATTAATAAATATTACTTTCTTTTTTAATTTAGATGAAGGGCAGACGGGTAATATAAGCGGTACAAAAGATATTTGGGAATGAAAATGGTTCCATAAAATGCCAAGTTTGGAATATTTTTTGGAAAAAAGGTATCTACTCCTGCTTACGTTTTTTTAGCTTAAAAAAATTGAAGATTGTGGTTTCTTTCAATCAAAAAAAGTAAATACTTTAACCACAGAACAAAAGTTCACAGCAATTAAAGAAATAAAAAAGTGGTGTATACTTTTTGGCGCGAATTATTTAAGGGGTTATATACAGTTAGGAGGGTCGAAAAAAGGCATTTTTCAAGAATTTCTTCTAAGCAAACTATTTGGTTTATTGATTTGAAACTTGGCAGGTATATTATGACAACCTTAAACTATATTCACATATTTTTTATTGCCAAAAATAACACAGGTCTGCAAAATTCACTTTTTTTTTTTTTATTTCATATCAGAGTGATTTCCGACGTATTTTTGTGCGCTGAACACGAATCTGAAGTCGAAAAATGCCTATCACGTCATGATTTTGAGAGAAGTGGGGGTAAAGACACCAAAAAACGCGTTTTTGGTGTTTTTACCCCTAATTTTCTCTGAAACCTGACGTGCTACAGACTTCAATTTGTGCTTAAATTAAAGCTTGGTTCTTCCCCTACAAAAATCATGTAGGATAGTTTAAAGAAAAAAATTCATAGTTTTGAAAAAAAATGGTTTTAACCTTGCTATTCCTAGTGATTATGATGAAAATGCAAATTACTTAATTACATTGAGCAGAGCTCATACAAACCACTACTTGACTGTTTTCGGGGTTGGTGTTTAAGAATCCAGTGTCGCCTTTATAAAATCCAAAATGGCGGATCCAAGATGGCGGACGTAAAAATAAAAAATTTAAATTAACCTCATGAAAATCAGTACTCGGGTTTTTTTTTGAGTCGCTGATGACGAATTCAATGTTAGTTTTACAAAATTTAAAATAGCGAAACCAAAATGGCGGCCGCAAAATAAAAAAAATATACTTAGAATCTAAAAATCACCACTTCAGGGTTTTTTTGTTCGCCATCAGTAATACCAGCGGTTGTCCGACCAGCGAAGGCAAGACTAGGAGTTGTCCGACCAGCAAAGGCAAGACTAGGAGTTGTCCGACCAGTGAAGGTAAGACAAGGAGTTGTCTGACCAGTATGGACTAGTACAATTTCACATTAAGTGCGTGTGTGATACCGTGTTCTCTTTTGATCGAAATTACGAGATCTGGATTTTCTTTTGTATGGTGTTCTGGAGTCTTCTCTTTCGAGGTTCCAGCAGTAATCAGCAAGCATAACGGAGTTCCATCGTCCTTGGTATCTTCGTTCCATTTCTTTAATGTCTTGATGGAACCGTTCTCCTTGCTCTTCGCTTACATCACCCAAATTTTCGGGAAAGAAGTCTAAATGAGAATTTAGGAAATGAAGTTTAATGGTCATGTTACATCCTAATTCCTTATAGGCTTCTAACATTTCAGCAACAAGGCTTTCATAATTTTCCTCTTTGTTATTACCCAGGAATCCTTTCACAACTTTTTTTAAAGCCTTGCCATGCATTTTTCTCCAGAGTGGTCATTGTTTGGTCAAATTCGTCATCTTTCATGAGATTTCTGATTTGGGGACCCACGAAAACACCTTCTTTGATCTTCGCGTCACTTAACCCTGGGAACTTCTTTTTCAAGTAAAGGAAACATTCGCCTTCCTTGTTCAGTGCTTTTACGAACTGTTTCATGAAGCCCAGTTTTAAATGAAGAGACGGTATCAATACGTCATTCCTGTCGATTAGAGCGTCACGTACAACATTTTGTACCCGGTACAAGTGCTTCTCGAATTGCTTATCCCTTGCTCTACTATCCCACTGGCAGATATAGCAAGGAAACTTAGTGAACCCAGCCGCTGCCCCAACACCATGCAGATTACTTTTAAGTCACCACCAAAGTTTCCATTTATGCTTCTCATATTGCACGCATTCAAATTTTTTTTCCATATTTGTGTAGGTCTCCTTTAAGATGAACTGAGTGAAATATGGGAATTGAAGTATAGTTATTACCTTGTTTAACAACACGCCTTTTAAACTTCTTTTGAGGAATCAATAAAGAAGCGCCACTCTGTAGGATCATATTGAATTCCAAACTTCTCTTAATCCTTGCACATTGTTGCAGTAAGACATAGAATTTTCATCAGAAAAGAATTCAACAAATTTTTCCTCTCGATGTCTGTACCAGGAGAAAGTTACTTCAGGTTGAAGTAAATTACGCTCTTTTAATCTGGAACCCAACAACTCTGCCTTATCTTTCGGTAAGTCTAATTCTCTCACCAGATCATTCAATGAAGATTGATTGAACAATGTAGGACTCTCATCATCATGATCTTCAAAATCATGATCAGAATCAAGATTTTCCGAATCATATGATTCCTCTACAGGAACTGCACTTTCTTCAACCCTTGGAACAACTGGAAGAACATCTGTAGGTGATACAGGAACTGGCTTGGTTACAGATACAACATCAGGATAAACAATGGAATTTTTTATTTTCGAGTTAAAACCGAATACATTGCAGCAGCAAAAATAGCATTCATTATGATTTCTCGGTTCACGCCAAATCATGGGTACACTAAATGGCAAATTTTTTATTTTCTGTTTGCTCCATAATCTTAAAAATTGAACACAAGATTGACATACTTTATGAGGTACCCAAGTTTTGTCTTGATTTCCTATTGCGTTTCCGAAGTAGTTCAAATATGTTGTTTTAACGAAATCATTTATATTTAGACGCTGTTTCGGACATGTGTACTGACCACAAATGTAACAAAATTTGTCAGGGCTATTAATGCACGATCTTGGTGGCATTTTTAAATTGATATGTCTATGAGTAATAAATTTCAAAACAATGAATATGCACCATAAAAAATGATGTAATTCGCAAATCAGTAAATTCTATTCCGAATAACTCGCATAAAATTAAGCGTCTAAAATTAAAGATGCAGATGAACAAAAAATTTGTTTGTAACTCACTTTATACAACACAATACAATACAAAAAATCAATAGTACGTATTCTTTGATATAGTAAAAGTAATATAGTAGTCGATAACACAAGAGATATTTATCTAATCAATAATAACAATAATATTAATACACGGATATGAGTGGCATTAGAAACGACTCTTATGTGTAAACAACTGTACACTATGTATGCAACGGTATTTTAAATTTTGTAAAACTAACATTGAATTCGTCATCAGCGACTCAAAAAACCCGAGTACTGATTTCTGAGGTTAATTTAAATTTTTTATTTTTACGTCCGCCATCTTGGATCCGCCATTTTGGATTTTATAAAGGCGACACTGGATTCTTAAACACCAACCCCGAAAACAGTCAAGTAGTGGTTTGTATGAGCTCTGCTCAATGTAATTAAGTAATTTGCATTTTCATCATAATCACTAGGAATAGCAAGGTTAAAACCATTTTTTTTCAAAACTATGAATTTTTTTCTTTAAACTATCCTACATGATTTTTGTAGGGGAAGAACCAAGCTTTAATTTAAGCACAAATTGAAGTCTGTAGCACGTCAGGTTTCAGAAAATTAGGTAAAAACACCAAAAACGCGTTTTTGGTGTCTTTACCCCCACTTCTCTCAAAATCATGACGTGATAGGCATTTTTCGACTTCAGATTCGTGTTCAGCGCACAAAAATACGTCGGAAATCACTCTGATATCAAATAAAAAAAATCCGTGCAGACCTGTGTAATTATCACAAGTTATAGTGTTAATTGTGCAGAGGTCGCAAAAAGCCTCTTGCTGTGAGCACGATATCTCTGGACTGGATCATCTAAAATGCAAAAACCAAATAGATTTCATTAATATAATAAATTATCTAGTGATTAATCGAAGGAATTAGAAAAAAAATTTATTGACAAAATGGCGGCTACTCAAAGCAAAAGGTTCGATTTTTTAATCAAAAATTCGGCTCTTTAATTGTTTAAAAAAATAAGAAATTTTCATCGGATAAGGAAATCCTTCGATTAATTAATAAAAAATAGTTAAGAAGCTTTGTAAAAATTTCAGACCGATCGGTTCAGCCGTTTCTGAGAAACCTTGCTCACCGACTTTGAAAACACCGTTTCGAGAAAACGAGTTTAAAGTTTTGAAAGCACTGCGAGATCTCTCGGCGCGCCTTCACTAATGTGTCTATAACTTCGAAAATATTCGTCGGATCGATTTCAAATTTTGTGTGTGTACTCCGATATATATATATATATTAAGAAAATGCAAATAAAAATCGATCTTTTGAAATTTAACTGTTTTATATAACCTAAACCCTGTAGCCAAAGGGTAAAAGGGTGTATTAAGCCGAATGTTAGTCGAATAGCTCTGCCCGCCAGTCCGCCAATGATTATATCGGAGATTATAAGAAATTGAGAGCTAGCAAATCTAAAACTTAGACTTTCCATAGCCGACCAGTGTGCTCTTGCAAACGGGTTTAATGAAGTCCCATTTTAAGGGGTTCCCCCTAACAAATCTATACCAAAAGTTAGGGTTATTGCCAAAAAATATTATTTTGTTATCTTCTTGAAAGTCAAAATTTAGTATAAATTCTACCTAAGATGGTCCCAATAAAATATTCCAATGTGGGTAGGACCACACAACCCACTTTTTAAGTTTTTCTATGTATATTCAATACAATGAGGAATGATATTAAGATAGGACATAACTAAAGGAAGATAAAGTTTGGGTACAGGATATCTTGCAGTCGATAATACTCGACTTCAGCGTTCTTTCTTGTTTTTATAAACTCAAATGAAGGTCTTCACTATGGTTGCGTAAGGTTTTCCAAGTAGCCCACTGATTCGACCTATTTTTAGCTCACCATTATCCTTTTATAGTATTCTGACTAAGTTTCGATAAGATAGACAACCATTTGCATGTATCTTCCATACAAAATTTTGGAAAGGGCTTATATAGATCTATGGGTGGCACCTCTAGAGACTTTGTAAAATCAACCGTCTTTGAAATTTTTCTTAACTACTTCAAACTCAATAAATGTTGTAAAGTTTCAATATCATAGAAGCACACGGCAGCAAAGAGGTTTTGAGATTCTCTTACCATAATAACAGATCATTCACGGATCTTTATCTCTACTAGAAACTTATGTAGTATGAGCTTCCAAGTGGAAAAAACATTGATCCAGCATAAAAGTGTTTTTTCCACATCCAAAGCTCTGCTGTCCATTTCAAAGTGTCTTTCAGAACCGAGCCATCCAGTTTGGATTTTTCGATTGGCACATTTTGTTTATTAGTTAATTGAACTTTATTTAAAATATTTATTACAAATAATAAATAAAATAGTAACAGCAACAAATGTTACAATAATTTATGTGCTTATTAAACCATTAAAAGCTTTTCATTTTTATTTTGTAGTAACATATTTTTCTTTATTTTTAATTTCAGTTACACCACTACCAGTTTAACTACCAACCGCTTTCAAATCCTTTCAATTAGCTTTTACTATAGACATCCATTAGACGCACCGCAGTCGCGGCTACATAAAATGCCAACTTTATTGGCCATTAGCCATTAAAGCGGCGGAAGAGTAGATGAAGTAAGTAAAACAGTATTTAGATTAGGCCACGACCCGTCTGCCAGTGTCTACATACAGCACACCCTGCTTTGCTATTAGATTGGTTAGGGCAAAAAAAGGGTTCACATTTGCATTTACTCTCGTGCCTCATTCCAATAATTATTCATTCTGTTACTCAAGGTGTCATCTGTCTGTCCGTCTGTCTGCAATAGGCGTTTGTTCTGCAACATTTAATTGATGAAATACATTATTAAATCTTTTTAGTATTTTAGAAAAAGGAGTTGCTTTAAAATTATTTTCAAGCATTTTGCTTATTTATTGTACGCATGATTATCTACTTTGCTTTTAATTCAGATATCCATCTTATTCCGGACGTTGATTTTGTTTTTGATACTTAATAAATTAAATTCCTTTGAGAGGAGCTAGATAAAGTGTGTAATCTTTGATTGAAATATTGTTATTTTTATAAGGTTGAAAGGCTTTATTCTACTGTCTTTACAGAGAGAATTTTAAGTAAAATGAATAAACTAGTCACTATACAAAGAATGAATGAAAATGTATCCGTCTCTCGAAGAGTGTCAAAATTACAAAAACGGGATTTTTAAGTCAATGGACAATGATTATTTTCTGCTGAACGCATGTTTTTTAATCAAGATTGATTAAAATGAATCATGAAAATTTTATGATTCTTTTTAAATTGCATCTTCTGGTTATTTTGACGACTTTTGTACTTATCATTCAAAAATCGTATTTATCAACATTTAAACCGAACCAAAAAATATTTAATAGAACTAAAATTAAGTACGTCGGAAAATATTGATTTAGTTATTAGCATTTTTAATTTATTGTTGATCTGCTATTCTCAACAGTTAAGAACAATTCGTGACATTACTTTTTAACCACTTTTGTTTCTATCAAAAAAAAAAAAAAAAAAAATTATTAATTTAACATAAGATATATAAAATTGAAAAATATTAAACAATTAAAAGAAAATGTAGAAGTACATTTAAAGTGTATATTTAAAAATTATTTAAAAATACGTAAATGTGATAGTGCTTGTGTTTTTTTCGCTGCTTTTTTATACACACCACACATAGTGTGAACTAGTGTTGGCAAGAAGATAAGCGACTGACTACGACTTGAAAATCGCAGTGGCTGTGAACAGTGGCAACATGGCAGTTTACGAAAAAAACAATCAGCGATTACTGAACGGGTTCACTGTTTGCGAAGTGTGATACTCAAAATCGCCGCTAACTGAACAGTTTCGCTACACTAACCCAACAAACCGATTTTTTTGATTTAATTCCTTAAAAACAAGAAAAAACGTTAACTTTGGTGGAACCGAAGCTCAAATACCCGCTTCACGAAACTTTAATTAGTTGATGTGTGTTCATCAGTGGCGTAGATAGAACCTCGAGATAGGATGGGTGGGGATCAATGGTTTTATACACAATATTGGTATCAAAATTCAGAGCCAAAAATGCAGATACTCGTATAACAATAATTTTCTTAAAAAATATCAGACAAGGAGAGGTAAGCGAGTCGATGTGGGCATGTCCGTCTGACTGTATGTCTGTCCGTCTGTTGCGAGGTGATTCATTCCCTCAGTTATAAAGTTATTAAGCTTTTTCTCGGTCCTATGGTGTTTGTATGTTAAAATAAGTATTATACGTATTATTCATGAATATTTTTTCTTCAAATTAGGTAAAAACACAATTATTATCATCCTTAGTGCAATCCACCGATTTGATACGGTTGTGTCACTATAACATAAAGCCATTATACAAATTCACCTCCCATTTTCTGATATTTTCAAGAACATTTTTTTATATTTATATTTTTATACCCGCCACACATAGTGAAGGGTAGTATCAGTTTTTCGGAAAGTTTATAACGCATTAAAGGAGGCATCGGAGATTCCATAAAGTATATATATTATTGATCAGCTCGACGAGACGAATCGATTTAGCCATGTCCGTCTTTCTGTCCGTTTGTCTGTCCGTCTGTCTGTTGCAATGCGTTTTTCTCGGAGAGTTTTAAAGATATTGACCAAAAATTTTTAAACTTAAATTTGGCTATTAGGCAGTTTGTATGTCAGAACCAAGGTGCCACGCCCCCATACAAACTTATCATTTTTTAAAAGATTTTTTCTATGAAATCGTTATTATTTATTAATGTATTTTCTATAAATTGGATCAAAACACTTCTAACGCCATCCATTTTTCGATATGGCCCCCATACAAACCTAGCGCCCATTTTTCAGATTTTGTATGAAAATAGTTCTTATTTATGGATATATTCTCTCCAATCTGTGTAAAATCACTTCTACCTTCCAATTTTTTTATTTTTTCAAGAAAATGATTAAAGTTTCGTGTGGCGGGTATTTGAGCTTCGGTGGTACCGAAATTAACATTTTTGCTTGTTTTGATTAAAATTTGATATTACATTATTATAATTATCATCATAATGTAATTTGATATTATGTAGTTTGATATTACATTATGATATTACATTATTATAACATTGTGTATAAATTTGAGTTGTAACAGACTAATGATTCCTCTTCATCTCATATCGAAGTTCTAATTAAGCCTTTTATGACCATACATAAACTATTTAAAGATTCGTGTAACGGGTATTTAAGCTTCGGTTTCACCAAAAGATTACGTTTTTCCTTGTTTGGACGACCGTTTGGCAGAAAACATTTTTCATTCTGTCGGTTATTTTACTTTTTGTATAAAAATATCACATTTCACTCCGTTTTCTGTTTATGCATTTGTTGAAACTACGCTTTCACCATTCAATCGTTTTAATAGACCGCGCTTTCAGAGAATTACACGTTTTAATAAATCAAGTAACTCGCAAATGTACAAACGAATTATACAAAGAGTGATACAAGCACTTTAGAAATGAGAACACAACACAAAATCGCCGTAAACTGAATATGTTCACTGAGGAACAAGAAAACAATAAATCCCAACTTTCAGTCTGAGCAGAGAGTAATTATTTCTGATCAGTCCTTAGTGATATGTTTTATATCAAGTATATCTGTTCATGTTGCTTTATTTTCAGCGTTGGAAGAGAATACGCGTATGTCACACCTTATCTCACTTTCTTACTTTTACAACGAAAAACCACCTTCTTTTGTTAAAAAAAAAAAAATTATCATATCATATTTGTTAAAAAAAAAAAATTATCAAAACTAGCCACTATTCAATATATCTTATTTCTCTTACTATCCTTAACATGTTTTATATATACCAAATTGCTTAAGAATTTGACGTTTTTTTTCCATCATTAATGCAGTACCACGCTTGACGCCGTTTCCAAAATGGCCTTTGTCCTTTAAAATTTATATTCGGGAATGTTGGGCTTAAACTGTTAAAGCTCTATTTAACCCTTTCACCCGGACCGCATCATTCAAAATTCAATTTTTACTTTAATATTTTAATACTATTCAAATTTTGTCCAATCTTTACTGAAAAATTGTTTTAAAAATAAAAGTTATCCTTTAGATGACAGCAACGGGCTTTAGTCCCAATAGCTTCTCCCATGGGGTTCTCTATGGGGCTCACATGGTTCATTCTGTGTCACAACAATTTCATAAATGAATTTTTATACCCTGTACCCGAAGGGTAAAAGGATGTATGAAGTTTAAGCAAATGTATGTAATAGACAGAAGAAGACCCTATAAAGTATATATATTCTTGATCAACATTGGAAGAGGAGTCGAATTAGCTACAATATGTGTGTCTGTCTGTCCGACCGTCCGTCCGTCTGTCTGTCATGCTGTCTGCCGATTATATCGGAGACTATAAGAGATAGAGCTACTATATTTGATCTCTCTAAGCCGTTAAGTAATCACTTACAAATTGATTTTCTCTAGTCTCATTTTAAGTGGTAGCCCAAATACAATTCTACACTAAAATTTTGGAATAAATGGTCTTCGTTTCTTATTTTTGGAAGTATAAGTTTAGTTTCCCATGCCTATGATATTCCCAATATAATATTCCAATATAGGTATTACCAAAAAAAGTTTTAGGTACACAAATTTAACCCATTTTTTTTAAATTTTTGTATGGAAATACAACACAATATAAAAGTTTACTAAGATAGGATATAACTTGAGGTACAAAAAATTGGGTACGGGGGTATTTTTCAGTTGAGCATACTCGACTTCAATGTTCTTTCTTGGTTTTATTTAATTTCTTAAACAATGCTAATAAAATTTATATATACGTACTTCAAAAGAGAGCCATTGAATACGTTTTTTTCAAACGCTGCCAACACAAAGACAAAATTTAAATTTTATTTATTAAAATATTTTATGAAAAGATCATAAATTTTATAAAAATTACAAGCAATAAATTAATAATTTAGCTAACCAAAAGAAAAAAAAAATAGCTGCACGTTTTATGACTTTTGCCAAAATATGTTTTCAGCATAATTGTAAATTGACGAAAGAAATTACACAGTAGCTTTCATTTTCATACACAAAGTCTTTATGAGATACATAGATACATTTATGAAAAAACATAAATCAACTTAATATGATTGCGAATTTTTTTTTTTTTTTTTTAGCTAAGTATTCTCTTTGGCAAACAGTCTCTCATGAGACCAATAACGCCTTCAAGCAAGAGGTTAATATAACGTTAAGGTAAGGCGTTGTGTAAATGTATCTAAAATGCCTATAAACATTTATGGCCGATACTTAAAAATGTCAGCTCAAAGCGCTCGAAATGAATAAAAAAATATTTAAGAAAAAATTATGATAATGCTACGTGACATACGCAGGCAATAACAATTTAGTTTGAAGGCATTATAAATGTTATAGATACATTTTATCATTTTTTTTGTTTGTTTGTTTTTAACTGCTTCGAAAAACGTTATATATGTCTTTCTGTGGTACATATTTGAAAGAAACATATTAAAACTTTAATTTCCAGCGTATGTATTGCTCGTCCCGTTTTTTTTTTTGGTGGTATTTTACATAATAAACTTCCGCTTTGCATTTGCAATTTCGCCACAATTTCTGGGTGCTGCACAATGCAAAATATTGTTACAAAATGTTTACGACATACATACATTCTATATATAAAATATATAAGTAACACCGCGTTTGTTGTCCTTTGCATGCAATATGTTTTATAATTTTTTATTGTTTTTAGCGCTACATTTTGTTCCCTAAAGCATATTTTACAGGTAAACCTTTCAAAATAAACAGCGCTAACATAATTTTAAGCAACAAAAACAGAAATACACAACAACAAAAACGAAAATAAAAACAACAAAAATATTGCATATATACAACGTTGTCAACAAATTCAAAAGCAGATGTACGAGGTGTGTTCAAAAAGTATTGCGAATTTTGTGTTTTTTTTTAAATTATTTATTTATTCAGAAATATCTATTTTGTCCCGTTCAAAGTAATCCCCTCCCGATAAAATACACCTATGCCAACGTTTTTTCCAATCCTCGAATTATGCCTAAATAGTCGCTTTCCGGTATAGCCATCGAAGCGCCTTGGAGTGGTCTCTTGAGTTTTAGGAATAGCCAGAAGTCACACGGAGCCAAATCAAGCGAATACGGTGTTTGCGGAACGATATTGGTTGGATTGTTGGCAAAAAAGTCACGAAAAATCAGTGCAGTTTAAAAAAAAAAAAGCAGCATTTTTGGTACCAATCGAGACTCGACACGTTTGAGGCCCAAAAACATCTTTCAAAATTGTATTAATTGATCCTTTCGATACGCCAATTTCATCAGCAATGTCTTTTATAGTAAATCGACGGTGTACAAGCACTAATTCTTTTACTTTTTGGATGTGAGCATCGTCCGTTGAGGTCGATGGTTGATCAGGGAGCTCTTCGTCGTTCACATCTTCTCGGCCTTCTGAGAACATTTTGTACCACCGATTAACGTTGCTTCGGTCCAAAGGTAGCTTCTCCGTATGCCACAGTCAACATTCGGAATGCATTCGCGCACTTAATTTCGTTTTTCACACATAATTTGATACAGGTTCTTTGATCCATTTTTTTGAATAGGTAAAAATCAATTAAATGAACATTCAAAAAGGCCAACACTTGTCGGCATAAGTGAGAGACAGAAGTACCAACATAACGCCACAAAAAAATTGAAATTCGAATATACGTAACCCGCGAAAATTCAAAATTCGTGATACTTTTTGAACACACCTCGTATATATTTGAATGTTTATGGAACGTAACAGCTCGGAAGAAGTGAGATACAATAACCACGAACGCCTTAAGAAAATACACTAACTATAAATACAAATATATGTTTAAGTAAAGAGGGTAATCAGTATATTTATACTCTTTATCCAAAAGAAGAATGTTTAAAAAGAGTTTGACTGAGAGTATATTATGTGGGATTTTACTACAATATTACCCAACATCGAAAGCTGTGTCAATATTGCCATGTCAAATTGTTCGAGATCAGTTCTTGTGTCCTTGAAACACCTGCCGTATGAATAGTGTTAGCGAAGACTAAACAAGATATAAGTTCCTATTTATATTTTTCAGATCTTTTAAAGATATCTTACTAGTTCTGGAATTAAGTTCTTAACAAAAAAAAAATTTTTGTTTTGAAGTTAAACTACTGGAAGCGAATATCTGAAAGGGTCTTAAAATTCAGATCGGCAACCTTTTATGTGACGAAAAAGAAAAGTGGGGGTTACAAGTAGCATTGATGATAATGGATGGTGTGGGGACACGACGGAAAATCCGCAAAAGAGGAGAGGGAGAATAGTCGCCAATCGCCACAAGGCGAATCAGCTTCATTCTGTCTACGTCCTTCTCATTGTATGTATTTTTCAAACGGTGTGGCAATCTATTAATCAACGATTGTTGTTGAATGTACACCCTAGTGTAAAATAACATTAATTTCATAAAGCGCAGAGAGAGTTACAGAGGACAAAAGCGGCGCGAGATAGAAATAGAGCTAGTAAGGAAATAGTTGAGTCGTAAATATAGAACTCTAGTAGAGTACCCACTATGTATTTTCAACGGGATTTTATAAACAATAAATTTGGTTCCTGTATGTGGATTATGGTTTAACAGTGAACTGAAACCTTTATCCATTGACAGTGAAGAACTCATCCGAAAAAATTTTCACAATTTGAAACTTTGGTGATAGCCGAGCTCTTGAAAGAACTTATACACCAATATTGTGTAAAGTCAGTTTACAAAAAATAAACGGTACTCCTTTCCAAATTCGATGTTAGTAGTGGGAGGGCTATTGTGGTTTATATCGAACAACTGTAACATTTAACGGATATAAATAATGTATATATAATATGTATATTGTAAAGGGTTTCCCAATAAGAACAATGGGACTTGAAGTAGAAAAAAATCACAAGAATTTTGACCAAAAAATAGTTTTATTTTATTTGAAATTTTATGCCATTTATAATTTAAACTAGGACTATGTGATTAATCGATTAATCAACGAACTATCGATTATTTTGTATAATCAACTGATCAATTAGTTAAAGAATCAATAATTGATTAATTAACTGATTTTTGCATCAAAAATCGAGTAAATGATAGAAGATATAGGACAGTCTTGGCATTGATTAGCAAGCGAAAGTTTTTTCAAGGTGAGAGCAAAAAAAAAAAAAAAAACAGCCCTAATTTAAGCAAAACTATAAGATTCTTCAAATTATCGATGACTCGGTGGGCGAAACTTTCACTTTCGAATTTAACGTAGTTGTTTCCTAGAAAAGGCTAAGTTTAAAATTTCAGTAGCAACAAACAGTCCGACGGACATGGCTACATTGACTCGATTCATCGAGCCGATCAAGACTATACGCACTATTATGGGTTCTCCGATGTCTCCTTCAATGCGTTACAAACTTTTGGACAAACAGAATATACCCGTTTACACTACATGTAACGGGTATAAAAGTTTGTGTGACGGGTATTTAGGCCCCATTTCCATTGACCGCGTTCCGCGTTAGCGTTAAAAACTCGACAAACTCGCGTTAAATCGTATACAAAAAAGATAGGCAGTTAGGTATCAGAAAAAGTCGCTTTAATTTTGAACGCGACTTTCGATAACACGCGTTCAAACCGATTTCACACCGATTTCAAACCGATTTCTCTTATCGGTTCGAATAATTTGGCAATCGTAAGTTGCGCATACTTATGAAAACAGCTGACAAAGTAACCGCAAAAAATAAACATTTACATAAAAGCTTCAGCTGCATATATTCAAATGACGGATTACCTTATCATGCTAGTATTGGACAGCAGTTACTAAAAGGAACAACACCTACATCCATTCGTTATATTAAAAATCTGCATTTAAAAAAAAAAAATTTTTTTTTAACCTGAACGCTAATGCTAAAACGCAATGGAAACACCTTTCCGCGTTTCGATAAATTGTTAACGCGATAACAAAACGCGGCTCAGTGGAAATGCGGCATTAAGCTTCGGTTTCAGTAAAGTTATCGGTTTTTTTTTTTTTTTTTTTATTGGAGAATTGTCTGTATTGCTCTTTCTTGTATCAATATTAATAGCTGTTTATTTCGATTTGAACTTTTTGTTTGTTTGGTTGCTCTCATCGTAGATGTGGTCAGAAAGGAAAATATTTGGAAACTTTGACCAGGGGCCTAACGGGGGCCTTGAAACCGGAAAAGCCATATCTTTGGAGTGAATAGACATAGAGACTTGAAACAGGGCTCATTTGAAAGTTGGTTAAAAAAATTTTTAGCGTTCAAGGTTTTTTTTTTTTTTATAGCGAATAAATTTATTTGCAGTCTGTCTTTAAAAGACAATCAGTGAGTAAAAAACAGTTGACAATGCGTTGGCCAAAGCCATTATGGAAAAGGAATAAAGGGATGGGGATGGGAAAAGAAAATAAAACAAAAAGTAAAAAAAAAACATGAGTTATTGTCTCCCATGGGGAGACTTCTGATACTGAGCCTTCTTATACTGGAGCTGTTGTCGAGTTGGTTGATGGCGAGTGTGTGTTGGTATGCATGTCGAGCCGATTTATATAAAAGGTGTTCAAGGGATTTCCGAAATTTGGACATGGGACTCATATGTGGACCCAATATAGATATTTTGACCAATTTTTTTATTTTTATTACAGGTGAGCACCTAGACGGGATTTTTGAAAATTTTGACCCGGGGCCTAATGAGAGCCTTGAAAACAAAGTCATACGTTTGGATTGAATGGACGTAGAGACTTGAAACTGGGCGCATTTGAATGATGGTTAGTCGTGTTTAGGGGATTTCCAAAATTTGAACCCACATTTTTTGAACAATTTATATTTAGCCACCAAAGAGAAGCAAAAAAAAAAACGCGAGCAAAGCCGCGGATACGGGCTAGTATTCTTATAAATATTTTATTGCACATTAAAGCAAACTAACCAAAGTCTTTAAAAGCTGATTGTGTAGAGTTGCACTGCTGTATTTTTACAAATACGTTCTTAACGACATTTGTGTAATGTGGCATTTTTTCATAATTACAAGACCTTAATTAGTTTAATATAAACAAGCATGTACCCGCGGCTTTGCTCGTGTTTTTTCTTTTTGCTTCTACTTGTAGACTTAATATAAATAGGTGAAAAATCTATTTTTGGTCATCCAATGGGTTGCCAGCTCCAAATTTCGGAAATCTCTTGAACACGCGTAAAATATATTTTGAGCATCTTTCAAATGAGCCCAGTTTCAAATCTCGAAGTCTATTCTTTCCAAAGGCCTCATTTGGCTCCCATTAGGCGCTCTAACAAATTTTTCCAACATCCCGCCTTTGTGCTCGTCTACTCAAGGATATATTGTATATGCACAGTAAAAATTTAAAATTTCTATCTTTAGCCGTTCGGCCTGTAGACCAATCGCTTGATATCAATCAGTCAGGTGAAAGAGGTTTTTATATATAGATAAAAGAATAATATTTATTGAATTTATGCTTATATCGAAAATTATTTTTATCAAACTTAATTTTTTGTTTTCTTTAAAAAAATACTTTTGATCAAAATAATTTAATGATATTTTCGTAAAAGTTTATTGCATTTGACTGTATTCAAAGTGCAATGTTTCTTGGTAATAGGCTTCAATTCAAGCTGTTCGCCGCTTGCAACAAGTCCCTCAATATGTTTGCCAACGTCAAGAATTGTTTGGGGTGCTTTCAGTATTTCTTTTAAAGGCTGTTCCATTTTAGGCTGCTGTAAAGGTTCATATGATGCCGTTGCTGCTGCTGCTGTTTGTTGAGACAGCTTTTTATTCTCATGCTTCGCTACTTTGGCAACTGTTTAGACATTTCTCCAGGTAACATAAGCGTTTCATGCTCTACAGCAGACGATAGCAACTGTTCAACAAAAGTGCACGCTTTAAGCAGAAATACTTCTGCTTCGTGTGACAATGGCTGCGTTTGAAGTTTTTCTAATAAATTTGGTAATAGAAAATTCAGTGCTAGGCTAACGTATTGCAAGTTGAACTTTTCGATGACGTTGATAATGTGTCGGCAATTGCAACAGCAGCACCAGCAGCAGCCGCATCCTGGCTCATTAATATCGTCATCAGCTGGTATTATTGAATGTGTACTCATTACGGCGCTATGTGGATACAATGAATCGGTGCTGGTACGTTCAATAAATTCACTCTCAGGCATTGGTCCAATAAACGATGGCAGCGAACGTTGTGAACTTGCCAAATCTTCATCGGTCAATTGTTCGTTATCACTTGCATGAAGATTTGTACGGCTGCTATAGCTATGCAATCTAAATTCATCATCCGTATCCAGTTGTGCTGCAACTGCAAACTCATAACGTCGTCTCATGCGTCGTGACAGACGTACACTATGCAATGTGCTACGTCTCGATATGCTCGGACCCAAAAGTCCAAGCGGATCAAGTAGACTCGCATGGTGCAAATGTATCTGTTGCAAGTGACGCCAAAGATGACGTATTGCAACTACATCAATGTTTGGCATAACAGCGCACATTGGACATATGACAAGAGTATTTGAATTCTTATGCTCGGCAATGACATGTTCAATAAATTGTTTTGCTGTATGTCCTGCAAGTCCACAATATGGACAGGTATAGCAATTCGGTAGATGCATCTCATCGAAACGTTCATCAGCAAAATGCAATTCGCGTAAATTACGATCGAGTATTAATTGCATTGGATGTTCATGTTGATGTGCAAGCGATATAATACCCGAATCGTAACAATTGCCGCATAGATCGTAGTTATCGCAACGCAGACACTTGTAGCGACGTCCGGGAAAATTGTTGCGGCCACAGCCATCGCAGCAGATATTGCGATGACCCATTGGATAGAATTTTTGTTGGTTTTTAATAGTTTTAACCTTTTGATTGCGTCATGCGTTTGTCTTAGTACAGTTGCAGTCTGCTGTAAATTTTTTAATTGCACATTTCAAATATTTAAAATTTACTCAAAATGTACCAAAGATAATGAACTCTTTTTTTTATTTTGCGACTTTACCGAGAATTTTGTTTAAAATTTTTTTTTTAACGAAAATATTTTTTGCTTCAAAATACTTTCTAGAAGTATTTAAATTTTTTGCTTTCTTCAAATTTTAAAATAAAATTTGAAATTTGGTGCAAAAAAAATTATTTTGACATCTTAAATTTTTTTCAGCTCTGAAAAAGATGAGAAAAAGATCTTGAATGCATATTATGAACTTTCTTTTATTCAAGCACCCGGACCTCGGTTCCAGTTTTTTTATATTTTTGTCTTTTGGGATCGTAAAATGTAACAGAATAGAAAAAAGATTTTTATACCAAAAAGGAAGAGTTTGTGGCATCGTATTTTTACTGGCTATAAACCGATTGCAACCTACTTGAGAACATTGAAGAGAGAAGTTCTACCCATATTCCTAAAACAGGGGTTACCACCTACTGCGATTCATTACACATGTCCTGACTGAGCAACCTATGCAACCCATGATGAATTTTTGATCGCTGGACAATCTGTGAAGAATTAAAGAAATTATAAAATTTAAATGAATATTGTGTATCTTTTATTAGATCTTCAATAATTTTTTATTTGTTCGACCGTTAAAACCTCTGGTGTTCGTCGCTCTAGGGCTAAGTACTTTATTTACTGTAAATGTATGATATATTTTTCATACTTTTGAAGTTAAAACATCTTTAAAAGTATTCACCTATTGAGTGCCTTCCGGCAGTGTAAAAATTAAACATACATTTAAATCAATACATAACCAGAATAAACACGAAACTTTAAATAATTTATGAGTAATTATCAGTGGCGTAGATAAAGTTCCTCAAATGGGTTGGGTGGAGGTAATGGTCCAATACAACCAAAGTATAAATGTAATATTGGGGCTTAAAATGGAAAATATGTCAAAATTTAAACTAACGAGGAAAAATATTTTTCGGTAGAACCGAAGCTCAAATACCCGCCACATCTTGGTTTAGTTTATTTACGATCATCAGTTATTTGGTAAAATTTTGGGAAGGAATGGCTTGAAGTCAATAGTCCGATATATCCCAAGTTTAGACACAATTTTCTTAAAAAAATAAGTAGAAAACGGTGGTGAATTTGTATGTATGGAGGCTATATTTTTATCAGTAGTGTATAAATAGGATGACATAAGAAATGTTTTTAGCGTATTTGAAGTGATTACATTTATAAATAATTACTATTTTCACATATAAATTAGAAAACGGAAGGAAAGTTCGTATGGGACCTACACCTAAAAATGGGCACGGCATCTTGGTTTGGACATTGGATGATATTAGAATTATTTTTTACCCAATTTACATATAAAAAAGTAAAAATGTTTCTATGTCTGCTATGGACATTGAAAACATTCATCCGATGAGTTGCAAATCGGTTTCGATTGGAAGGTAACAATGCAAATAAATTAAAATTCAACTAAAACAATGCATTAAGCACATTCGGTTCATTCATTAGCCTATTTTCTAATTTTCCTATACCAAAATGATTTGCTTTTTTCTATGTTTTTATACTAGCCCCAACATATTGTGGTCCCGCTGCAATCAAAACAACAAAAAATCAAAAACTGGTATTTTCTAGTGATTTTAAGTATTTTTTAGTATTTTCATACTTGCACCAACATATTTTGTTAGCGCTGATATAAAAAACAAGAAAGAACGCTGAAGTCGAGAGTATGCTCGACTGCAAGATACGCTGTACCCAACCTTTATGTTCCTTAAGTTAAGTCCTATCTTTGTATATAGCTTATTGTATTGATTTTTCAAACAAAAACTTGAAAAATTGGGTACATTTGTATGGGGGCTAAACCTAAAATTTTGTTGGTCCTACCCATATTGGGATATTTTATTGGGACTATCATAGACATAATTTATACTAAATTAGAAAAAAAACCGTTTGCAAGTGAACACTTGACGGTTCAGGAGACTTTAAGTTTCAAATATGGTGGCGCTTATTTCTTATAGTCTCGAGATAATCTCTCTCATACTGCAGACAGCAGGACGGACAGACGGATGGACGGACAGACGGACGGACGGAAAGACATAGCTAGTTCGACTCCCCTTCCAAGGCTAATCAAGAATATATATACTTTATAGGGTCTATCTGGCCTCCTTCTGTCTGTTACATACATTCGCACAAACTTAATATACCCTTTTTACATATTGGGTACAGGGTATAAAAACAATCAAGGAAATACAATAACTTCGGTAGAGCCAAAGCTTAAATACCCGTCACACGAATCTTTAAATAGTATATATGTGACCATCAGTGGCTTAGATTAAATTTCGAATTGGGATCAGTAGGGGACTAGTACTACCAAAGTTTTCACATAATATTGGTATAAAATTTTAAGCTAAAAATACAGATATAGCAATAATTTTTTCAAATATAACAGAAAATGAAAGGTAAGTTTGTATGGGACAATATGTTATAGTAGCCTGATCCTTATCATGCCGGTGATGTGTACAGAAGAAAGAGAAAAGCATTAGCTTCTAATTCCAGCTAAAAATATTGAGTACTTTCCGAATGAATCGCGTTGAAATATTCAGACGGACATGGCTAGATCGACTCATCCCATCGAGTTGATCAATTATATACTATGTACTTTATGAGGTCTACGATGTCTCCTTTAGTGAGTTACTAACTTTCAAACAAACTGATAATACCCGTTCACACTATGTGTTGTGGTTATAAAAAATTTTAAACTAATTTATTTTCTATACAAATCGCTTTTGTATTAATTTTTAATAATATTTCCGCATATTAATAAAAGATTTTATACCCGCCACACACAGTGTGAAGGGTATTAACAGTTTGTCGGAAAGTTTGTAACGCATTAAAGGAAGCATCGGAGACCCCATAAAGTATATATATTCTTGATCAGCTCGATGAGACGATTCGATCTAGCCATGTCCGTCTGCCTGTCTGTCCGTATGTCTGTTCGTCTGTCTGTTTATTTCAACGCGATTTACTCGGAGACTACTAGAGATATTTAGCTGAAATTTGAAACTTAAGCTTTTTTCGACAACGACCAGGTTAAGTTTGAATATGAAAGTGCCACACCCAGTATATTTTTAAGTATAGTCCCCATACAAACTTACCGTTTTATTTTTAATTTTTTGTATGAAAATAGTTATTACTTATGCATATATTCACTCTTAATTGGGTAAAAATATTTTTAATATCATCCAATATCAAAGAAAAGGTGCCACGCCCATTTTTTGGGATAGGCCCCACACAAAGTGAGCTGTACCAGACCTTGATCTTGAAGTTCTTTTTTAGCCACTGATGATAACACATTAACAATTTAAAAACACATATGACGGGTATATAAGCTTCGGTTCCTCCGAAGTAAACGTTTTTCCTTGTTTTTATTTAAAGTTTTGATTTTGATTTTAATTAAAATACGCTATAATGCTTTTGTCAACGTAATTGCTTAATGACAACATTTCATAAATAATTTCCAATCTAAATGAATATTAATGTAGGGCAACGCAAAAACAAAAACACTTAATATAGTGTCACGACCTTATTGTCAGTCAGTCTGTCTGTTAGTCTGTCAGTAGAAAATTCTAATAAAATTCTAAATAAATATGTAAATATGTATATAAAAACTGGTAAAAAAAGGCGTCGTTGTTTTCATCCTTATTTTCGCATCAATTCTGCTCAAACCTATTCTATTCTACAATATTGTTCTATCGTATCAACGACAATAAGGACGACGAGGACAATGCATTATTAACTCATTGCGCACAATCGACTTAACACTTTTTCGAGGCGATGCTATGCGGCAAGGCCTAACGAGGCATACGCTAAATCATTTTTGTAACGCATTAAATTTGTTTCCAACATAAAAAGGATTTTCCATCAAAAATTACTGACACTAATGACAGCAGGAAAAGCAGCATTAAAAACATCAGTCTTATCCTTTGCGTGAAACTAGGCAGCATCAGCATCATCCTGATTCCCCCCCAAAAAAAAAGCAAAAAAAGTTTAAAATTCGTAAAGTCAAAAAGTTTTGATATTTGAGGCGAAAGTTTAATATGCAAGCAATTAAATATCCATATTTAAATATTATATTAGAGCGAAAGTTGTAAAATTTTATGTAAATTTTAGATTTGAGGAAAACCTTTTAACACTTTGAGTACATAGAACGTACAACGAAAGTAAGAGTTGTGCAAACATTTCTAAATATTTAATATGTTTCTATAAATTTAAGCAAAGATAAATTAAGTAAGTTTAACATTGAGTTGACAATCTCTTGAAGAAGCAAACATATTTGAGGCAAGATCTTGTAACCTTGCAACTTTGGAAAAATGCACATAAAAACTTTCAAAAAACTACAAATTTTATTATGAAAAATCTTGAACATACATACTTTTTTCTACCAAAACCGGAGACCAAAAAATTTATTTGGAAAAACAAATATGAAAGAAGGAAAAACGTTAACTTAGATATTTCCAGGGTTGGTGACGCGTGTTTAGAAATCGGAAATTCAATTGAGTTTGATTGGGGGCTATATTCTTTTTATAGAATCTATAGTGACCCGATTCTTACCAAATCTCTTGCGTAGACATGTGTTGAAATTAGAAAAATACTAACTATTTCCGTACAAAATCTATTAGGTTTGTATGGGACCCATACATCTTGACTTTGTTATTGAGTCACTATAACTAGTTGGACCCCCGACGTTTCTCGCTTTTTTATACCCTTTACACGTAGTGTAAACGGGTATATCCAGTTTGTCCGAATGCTTGCAACGCATTAAAGGAGGCATCGGAGACCCCATAAAGTATATATATTATTGACCAGCTCGATGAGACGAATCGATTTAGCCATGTCTGTCTGTCCGTCTGTTGCAATGCGTTTTACTCAGAATGTTTTTACGACATTGAAATTTTTTTTTTTTTTTAAACTTTATGATTATTTACAATCTGTCTTTTAAAACAATAAGCAAAATTTTTTAACTAAATAATACATCACATGAGGGGAACATCACAGGTTCATTTCATAAAATGAATTAAAAAAAAAAAATTTACAATTAATTTACAAAAATAAACAAGGACAATGGTTTCAGGGGGTAACTTCTTTTAGCCTCCTTGTGTGTTGACTGTTGTCGAGTAAGTTTAGTGCTAAGTGATTATCATGATACTCCAATCTGGAGATGTAGCGGGATCCGAATTTCCGAATTTCATTTCGCACAGACGGTACGTCTAGATCTCTGTGGATGACGGAGTTCCTGACGTTGGTTGGCGCAGCTATGATCCTGCGGAGCAGCTTGCTCTGGAAAAGCTGCAGGATTTCAACTGTTGGATTCAGCTGCCGTCCCCCAGAGTTGGATACCATAGGTCCATATGGGCTTAAGCAGCGTTTTGTAGAGCAGTATTTTATTGCGAGTGTTCAGCTCAGATCTCTTGCCGAGTAGCCAGTTCAATTTAGCTAACATTAGATTTAGCTGCTTCCTTTTGCCATCAAGGTGAGCCCGCCAGTTTTTTACGCCTGTCTAGGATAAGGCCCAGATACCTTGCTTGTCCACCACTGTGAGGAGAGAGCCATGAAGGCTGACTGGAGGGCAGTTGAGCCTGCGGGTCGCAAAAGTCATATGAAGCGACTTTTCCGTATTCACGGAGATGTTCCATCTCAGCAGCCAAGGTTGCAGCATGTCCAGCTGCTTTTGGCCGATTTCAGAGGCCTCCGAGCAGTCCGCTGCTGAGGCGATGAAGGCTGTGTCATCAGCATAGGGAGGCAACAAGGAGCTGCTCATGTTGAAGTACAGGTAGATCCGCAGTGAAGTGGGTATTTAGGATAGGCCCAAGCACGCTGCCCTGTGGAACGCCAGCCCTTACACGTTCTATCCTTGAGTTGGAGCTTTCACACCGGACATAGAAGCATCTGTCCAGAAGATATGATTTGAGTATAAGGTAATATGGAGCCGAAAGCAAGAGTTTGATTTTGTAAAGTAGTCCAGCATGCCACACCCGATCGAAGGAATGTTTCACATCCAAAAATACCGCGGAGGAGTACTTCATATCCTCAATAGAGCAGAGGATCTTTTGAACAACGCGGTGGCATTGCTCAGGTGTACCGTGATGTCGCCGGAATATAAATTGATGGTCTGGAATCAGATTGCCTTCTTCAAGTAACGGTAACATTCTAGCCAAAAAGTATTCTCTCAAATAATTTGGAAAGTGTCGACAGCAGGCCGATTGACCGATAGGAGGCAACTTCATGTTCCGGTTTCCCAGGCTTAGGGATCATAATCACCTCAGCACACTTCCATTGAGATGGAAAGTGGCTTACGTCAAGGATCATATTGAAGATATTAGCCAGCAACTGGACTACTCTGGACGGGAGACACTTTATAGTGAAAGCATCAATTCCGTCATAGTCGGGACTTTTGTAGTTTTTAGTAAGTCAATTTCATGTTGCACCTTTTCTGGCGTGGTGCTGATGATGGGGAGGGCCATTTGGCATGGAGATTCCAGAAAAGCTTTTGTGGCGTCAGCTTCTTCAGCGCTGCATGTACTGAAGGGGGTGAAAGTGTTTGCCAGATGCGACGTGAACTCCTCAGCCATCTCTCACGCTTGCACCACACGAGCCATTTGAGCTTCGAATGGGAACCGAAGTTAGCTTTTTCTTGTTATACCCGTTACACATAGTGTAAACGGGTATATTCAGTTTGTCAAAAAGTTTGTAACGCATTGAAAGAGGCATCGGAGACCCCATAAAGTATATATATTCTTGATCAGCTCGACGAGACGAATCGATCTGGCCATGTCCGTCTGTCTGTCCGTCTGTCCGTCTGTTTGTTGCTATGCGATCTTTTCGATGAAGATATAAAGATATTGGGCTGAAATTAAACTTAAGCTTTTCTCGGCAACGACTAGGTTAAGTTCGAAAATGAGAGTGCCACGCCCATTTTTAGGTATAGCCCCCATACAAACTTATCGATTTTTTTTCGATTTTTTTTTTTAAATAGTAATTATTTATGAATGTACTCGCTCCCAATTGGGTAAAAACATTTTTTTGGTAATCCAGGGTCAAAACCAAGACGACACGCCCATGTAACGGGTATTTCAGCTTCGGTTCCACCGAAGTTAACGTTTTTCCTTGTTTTTTTGTTTATGTTTAAATATTATTCACAACCTTTCCCTAATATGAATTTATAAATTTACTGCCGTCACAAAATTGCATTAATGCATTCCTTTCGAGTGCCAAAATAAGAAAACAAAGTTTTAGTGCACTAATTCTCATAAAAATCGCACGCATGCACAGCTGACGTGCGATTTTTTTACGCAAAGCCAATGAAGACAACAAAAATTTCACGAAGAACTCAAAGAAAGTGTTAGATACATATGTGCATCTTTCTGCAAGCTCAAAAAGAGTGCACACCCGCATCTTATATGTTACGAGTATGCGAATGTGTAGAGAACATAAACTTTGCTTAAAGTCAGAATAAGTTAAAAGCTGATGATGCTGTAGCTTGAGTATGTTTCTACACAATTCATTGCTAAGCGAATTCTTTTTTGTCAGCATAAAATGTTGCAAGACTTTCTCTTTCTTTCTTTCTTTTGTTTCTTGCTACTGAAGTAGAGTAGAGTAAAGTAGCTGTAGCTTTCAAGTTGTTGAGTTTTCATGTAGACTATATCTACTTGAGTATCTAATCCTTGATATGAAGCTTAAGAACAACGCTTACTGATTTCGTTTTAATTAAATTCGTCTTAAAGTTTATGCAGCGCAAACACTTTATACATAAACGAAAGTAAAAAGCTGTCTTTACTTACTTTAGCTGCTGAAGCTGCTGTTGCTGCCATCAAAAGCGTAAAAATATTTTAATTACTCATTGCCGTTGGCATTAAGAAAGTTTATTGTTGCATCATTATATCCGTTCGTTCCTTCCTTCGTATATTCGCAAAAAACAAACAAATGGTTGCACAAGGATAAGAGTATACATATAAAATGTGTAGAAGTAGAATTCATTCACAAACATAATATAAACCTAAAAAGTACTTACTATATACCCAAGTAGTCTAGCTATATAATACCTATAGAAGCCGCAATCTTGCAGCAGGTTGTCATACGCAACACATCAACACATTTCGTCATACTCTTCCAAAGGAAAAATGTTAAAATTATTGTTTACGACAGTCAGTATCTTTTAAGTTATTTGTTGTCTCAAAAGCAGATACTTTATTAGAGTTGTTCATATTTATTTTTTTTAAGCTTCATTGCTGTCTAGCTTAAGTAATTCTTTTTGCTTTTATTTCTACAAAAAACAACCACAGCTGTGTAGATACTTTGCTGTAATTACACTTTTCAAAATGTTCTTCAAGGCAATTGTCAGCAATTCATTTTTATAGTTTATCTGACTCGTTTCTGGTTGTTGCCACTTGTTGGTCATAACTGTTTAGATAAAAGTTATTGCCTTCGTTTGTGCTATTTTAATTTAATATGCTGCAATGAAGATTTAAACAAAAAAAATATAGCATAAGGAATGGTTTAAAAAATTAATTATGCAAAATAAAAGTAATTGAAATTGCTTATATTTAAGGTGTTCCGTAGGTATTGCAAGTATGCAAAAGTTAAAGTTTGCACAAACGTTGTTGTGACTTTGGTTTGTTTTTGTTATAGTATTTATTTTGCAAAAGAACATCATTAAAACGATGTTAAGATACTTTACGGCGTGGTACTTGAATTTTGACATTTTAACTGCATAGGACTGAGAAAAGCTTAGGTTTTGAATTTCATCTCTTTATCTTTTAAACTGAGCAAATAAAACGTGTAACTACAGACTGACGGACTGAGTCGTCTCGTCGAGCTGATCAATAATATATATACTTTATGGGGTCTAAGGTTACTTCTTTCATGCGTTACAAACTTTCTGACAAACTGAATATACCCTTGCACACTATGTGTGACGGGTATAAAAATAATGAAAGATGTATAAAAACAAAACTAAATGAGTGAATCAAAAAGAAACAAATGGAAAAACGTTAGCTTCGGTGGAACCGATATAGTGGTCTGATCCTTATAATATCAGTTGAGTATATATAACATTACTTTAAAAGTGTTTTTTTATTACATTTGGAGTGAATATATTCATAAATAAAAGCTATTTTCACCCAAAAATAGAAAATGGGCGGAAAAAATATGGGGTCTATAGATATAAATGGGCGTGGTAACTTGGTTTTGACATTGAATGACATTACAAGTGTTTTTAAACAATTTGGAGTGAATACATTCATAAAGACTGGCTATTTTCATACAAATAAGGAAAAACGTTAACTTCGGTGGAACTGAAGCTTAAGTACCCGTCACACGAATCTTTGAATTCTTTATATGTGATCATCAGTGGTTAAATAAATAAAATAAGTATATATTTGAAAATAATTACTTTTCATACAAATGCTCGAAAATAATCGATAAGTTTGTATGGGGGCTATAGCTCAAAATGGCCGTGGCACCTTGGTTTTGATATTCGATGTCATTAGAAGTGTTTTTACTCAATTTTGAGTGAATACATTCATACATAACACCTATTTTTATACCAAAATTCGGAAATGGGCGGTAATTTTTAATGGGGCTATAGCTAAAAATGGGCGTGGCAGCTTGGATTTGACATTGGATGACATTTGAAGATTTTTACCAACTTGGAGTGACTACATTCATAAAAAATAGCAATTTTAACACAAAAAGAATTAGAAAAAAACAGTAAGTTTACCTTAAAATGGGCGTGGCACATTGATTCTAACACTTGAACTGCTTAGGATTGAGAAAAGCTTAAGTTTCATGTCAATATCTTTAAAACAAAAGTGGACTATCGAGAGAAAGAAGGCATTTCGCAAAAATTATATATAAATACGCTCTAATATAAATGCGAAGGAAAATGCCCAGAAGTTAAAATCTAACAAATACGCTGCTTGGCTAGAAACTCGAACTAAGATGCAGGCGTTAGGGCATATAATTTTTTTTTTTTTTTTTTTTTGAGTATTGTTTTTATTTGCAATCTGTTAAACGATGACAACCAGCAAATTAGCATAATTTAGCATTGACATATGTGTATATTATTATTTATAGGAGATGTTAACTAAGAAGGGTCGGGATGGGAGGAGAGGTTTACCCATTACGGTGGGGCAGATCAAGCGGGTGGTCTCTTCTTAGACGGCGAGAAACAGCGCTGTTGTCCAACAGATTGTTAGCGAGGGGTTGACGTGCCTACTCAATCTCTCCAGATAGGTTTTTGAAAGTCTGTAAATCTCTTGTTGAACCCAAGAACCCGAGTTCACTGTGTATTTCTCTATTCGTATGGAATGGGTGCGCACTGGAGATTATACGAAGTACTTTGTTCTGAAATTTTTGGATCAGCTCACAATTACTTTGCTTGGCAAAGTTCCCAGATTAAAATGCCGTAAGTCCATATAGGCTTTAATATAACCCCTTATAAATTAGAAATTTAACTCGTATCCTCTGGGTCGACCTGTTTCCAAGAAGCCAAAGGTATTTTTTAGCATTACATTTAAATGCTTCTTCTTGTTGATCAAGTGAGGTCTCCAAGTCAACCTTCTATCAAGCTCCAAACCCATATACTTGGCAGTGTCACTGACCGGGATAAATGAGGGCATATCATGGATCAAAAAAAAGAAAGAACCCCTGAAGTTAAGTATGCTCGACTGCAAGATACCCTGTACCCAATCTTTATGTACCGTAAGTTAAGTCCTATCTTTGCATATAACATACCTTATTTTATTGGATTTTGAAACAAAAACTTGAAAAATGGGGTAAATTTGTATGGGGGCTATACCTAAAATTTTGTTGGTCCAACCCATATTGGGATATTTTATTGGGACTATCATAGACATAATTTATACTAAATTTGAACTTCCTAGATTAAAAAACAATGCCGTTTTTATGCAAAAACCCAAAATTTGGGGTACATTTGTATGGGGGTTACCCCTTAAAAAACCGTTTGTAAGTGAACACTTGACGGCTCAGGAGAGTCTAAGTTTCAAATATGGTGGCCCTATCTCTTAAAGTCTCCAAGATAATCTCTCTCATACTGCAGACAGCATGACAGACGGACAGACTGACGGACAGACAGACAGACATTGCTAGTTCGACTCCCCTTCCAATGCTCTTCAAGAATATATACACTTTATAGGGTCTATCTTGCCTCCTTCTGTCTGTTACATACATTCGTACAAACTTAATATACCCTTTTACCCTTTTGGTACAGGGTATAAAAAAAAATAAAGAACAGTGGATTTGCTAACAAGACTTGAGATGGCTCTGCTCCTAAAACTCCAGAGGACTGTTTGTATAAAATTTTAGACTTTTTGATTATGACGCCGACTTTTTGAGAAAAAGTCGACTCAGAATTGATTATTAGTAAGGCACTATGTGTTGTATCTTCTCTATATTTAATACTAACAATAATATTTAAACATATTAAGCCTTAAATTGAAAGGTCTATGGCAATCCTATCGAGTATCACTGGGCTGGGAGGTCATTTCGCAAGAGTCGGGTTTGAAAGGTTTGTCGTACAAGAAATCTTGCAAGTGGGATTGGCTGAAAGTAAAGTTAATCGGTAAGGTGAGCTTTCACAAGTAAAAGAAAGATATTCGTGAATGATTTCGTTTCCTATTGTACCATGGTGTACCAAGTAGTGTTCTTATTATTTTTGAATGGTATCTTTTGGATACCTTTGTATTTTAAGCAAAGAAGTAATCATGACTGTAGAGACTTTGCTTTCAATTTTGAACCTTTATGGCTTTGTGATCCGTCAGTCAGGTGAATGCTGAGTTGCAGGAAGTCATTAGTCAGTTTCTGGGGCTAAGTACTGGCAGTACGCCAGTTAGACAGACACTCTTCGAGATGTGCCAAATACTGTACTGGTCTTTTGAATCTGCTTAATATAGCAATATCGTCAAACGTATAAACAGTGAGACCTTGAACTTTTGGTATCTCAGATATGTTCAGAATATACAGAATTGGGCCAAAAACGCAGCCTTGGGGTATCAGTGTTTATCAGTGTTTACCCACACTGCAAAGGAATACATTTTGTAATTGAGCCTCTTAAGCCATACTCGGTCAAATGCTTGAGCGACATCCAGAGATACGACGGACAGGTTTGCGTCAAAAAAAGTTCAAATAAGTTAAGTTTCAAAAAGCAGTATGTTCCCCCAACTCTCTCGACAATCAAGATAAGAGACTGATGGGCCTGTGTGATGCAGCTTGGATTTTCTATTTGGTTGGATTCGAGATCATTACAACGGTTGACTTTTTCTACTGTGATAGGAAGTGTCCATTAAAAATTGTAGACAATTATTTTACAGCGGAATTGGGAAGTTCCATGAGCATCTTATCAGATCATGCGCCGAAGCTTTTTTGGAATTCAGTTGGGTTTTAACGAAGTTTTCGGACTCTTGTGCGTTAACTTTGATGGGTTCAGAGTCAATTGCATTATGTTGCAATAGTACCATAAATCTATTTGTTGTCAAGTTTGAGGTTCAATTTTGAGGTGGGCTAAAAAACTTACTTTTACTTCGTCTCTACGAGCCCAAATTCCAGTTATGTCTCTAAGGGGGCATATGGGCAACAACGAGAGGTTTAATGCTTCTATGAGCTTTCCATTAAATACTTGTTGGGGAAAGATGTGTAATGTATTCGATTTAAGAAGCTTGTCATCTTGCTTAAAAGCTTTGCTAAGATTTTGAGTAGCGAATTCTAATCTTATTTTTTTTTAAAAAAATTGCACTGTTGCCAGTCTCTGTGAATACTTTCAATATTTTTACATCGTTCGCACTTAAACTTCTCCAAATCAAATTCACTTAAACAAAACGATTGCTAAATCATCTAACAATGGTTTTAATCAACACTTATGTTTGAGCTAAAGGAAAAAATCATAAAAACTATTCAATATGCTTTCATAGTGCACTTCAATTTTGCCACAATTTGCCAAGTACTTTATAATACATATTTCATACATACTATATAGTATATGCTATGGTATATGTACGATGTGAAGCGCAAACAATTGTTACAATTAATTTCGCTTGTTAAAACCACTTGGAAACGTTTTGTGTGCGTAATTAAGTCAACAAGTTTATGCAACTCTATTATGTGCATAATTGCACTTTTTACAGAAATAATGTACACGAATATACATACAAATATGTATATATATATATATATATATATATATATATGTGCAACTATGGTATAATACTTATAAATATATATGTACATATAGTAATAAAATCTTTAATATATAAAATACGCGTACACATGGCATATGTTATTTAATGGACGTAGGCGCAACGGTAACGTTGGAAATCTACAAGTTTATACGCAGACTGATGTGTGTCTGAAATGTCATTTTTTATACACTTCACATAATACGAATACCAAGCAGTTCTTTTTTATTTTCCAGATAAATTCCAGTTAAATGTATATAATATAATATAGTGAAGATAATTCGTATATTTTGTTCGATGACCTTTTTAACGACTTTCAAAAACTTACAGTATTGCTCTTTTCTATTACATAACACTCTAAAATGATATTTGGAAACATCTGCCGAAAAACACTATCTTTCCTAAAACTTCATTAGATATTTGAGTTTTAATAGTAAACTAACATCTTTATCGAACAATAATTGAACCGACCTGAATATACTTTTTTGTCAATCTGGGACTCTGCGGCTCCGTTCAGCATTAAATACTTCAAAACAAAACCGTCCGATATATTACTGGTGCACCATGGTATGTACGCAATGGAATGCTTTACCAAGATCTTCGAGTTCTGACTGTTTTAGAATAGATTAACCGACTAACCAGCAGATACAATGATCGTTTCAAAGGTCATGTCAACCAATTAATGGTGGCATTAACTTAAAATTCACATAACTTCACCCAAGCGACCTATGGCATGACCAATGTTTATTCTTTAAAACTTTCTAAAATTGAGTTACTCATGACTTAACGTCACTCTAACATTTTATGTCTTTTGGGTTGAGTCAGCTAGATTAACATTTTTTTGATGCTGAGGGAGATTTAGTGGGTAAGAATTTCCTCTCTATCTCCTACACGGGGGTCTGGTGTCTATTTAAGATTAACCCTACGCGAAAAATTAAAAAAAAGAAAATTTAGATATCTCACACCATCTGATCTAAACAACATCACCAACATTTTTCAAAAACTTTAAGAATTTTTTACAGTTTTTCATTGGGTTCTTCATTCTCCGTTTTTATAATATATATAGAGTCGATTTCTCTATGTCCGTCTGTCCGTCTGTCTGTCCGTCTCTCTATCTATCCTCCTGTCTACTGAAAGAGAGAGATTATCTCGGGGACTATGAGAGATTTAGCCACCATATTTGTAACTTAGACTCTCTAGCCCTATTTCAAGGGGTACCCCCATACAAACTTACCCCTAAATTTTGATTTTTTGCATAAAAAATTCTTTGTTTTTTCTTCTAGGAACTCTAAATTTAGTTAAAATTATTCCTATGATAGTCTCAATTAAATGTCCCAATATAAGTGGGACCAAAAAAATGTTAGGTAAGGCCTGCCAATTTTGCCCCATTTTTTTGGAGTTTTTTGTGTGAAAGTCTTATAAAAAAAATTCTGCTCTAAGATAAGGCTTAACTTAAGGTATATAGTAAACGATTGGGTACTAGGTATCTTGCAGTCGAGCATACACAACTTTATCATTCTTTATTTTTTAAATCATTTTTAGTGCAAGACGACATTGGTGATTTGAAGAACTTTAAAGATGGGTAATCTTTAGTATTTTGCTTTAACTTAAAGTTGCTACTGAAAACCTTGAAATTCTATTGGAGGTTTTCAGTGTATTATTTTTCATTTGCCAGTAATAGTTGCAGCACTCCAAATGTGGTAAAGTAAACGTAGAAGATAAGAAACTCCTAGGTCAACCGAAAAAGTTTCAAGATTTTGAATGGGAGAGATTACTCGATGAAAAACACATATCAGACGCATTGTCAAATTGCAGAAGCCTTGAGCCATAGACAAGAGTTTTAAGATAAAATATTTTGACTTTCACCAGGACTATAGCATTTGATATGAAACTTCTTTGGTGTTTTAATTCAACAAAACCAGAACAGGTTCGTCGAAATTCCAGATATTGTTCTTTTAGAACCCTACTTATTTCTTTGTTTCTCTACCAACAAGAGGATTACATTGCATGGCTTTCTGTGTTATGTGGCCCACGGGCTTACGTAGTATATGCCCAATCTATCTTCACTTTTGATGCATAATCCTTCTGCTGAGCGGCTCAATGTTAGCCCTGCGGTACACTTCCTCTTTGGGAATTCTATCCCTCCACTGAATTCGGAGAGTGCTCCTTAGGCAGCGGTTAACAAACACCTGAAGTTTGTTGGTTATGGTTATAGTTACCTTCCAGGTGCAACATTCGTAGAGTAGCACATAAAGTACGACTAATTTGAACAGTTTGATCTTTAAAGTTGTACTCAAATCACATTTTCGCAAGATGGGAGTCATCATATCGAAGACAGATCTGGCTTTACTAATCCGATAGAACACATTCAGCTCAGTTCCGCCTTCTTTTGTAAGGAAGCTGCCGATGTGTGTGCTGTTCTCAACCATCCAGCGATTACAACTCTATTCGTGGTCGGTCCTGTAAGACTGAAACTGACTGGCCTGTGTTCCTCGCATGTTGATTTTCAGCTCAGCAGAGAAGATACCCTCTCAAGCGCGGCGGCCATTTGGGATAAATCCATCAATGTATGTGAGAGAAGACAAATGTCGACAGTGTTGTCGAGATGCTATAGTTTTTTAGTCATCGTCTATCGTATTCCGTCGTCAGAAAAACATGGTCTAGTAGTATGCCTAGATTTATTTTAATTATTCTTTATTTCTTCTTCCTTCATTCAGGAACGAGGGTCGTCTCGTTGTTAGACTTGTTGGTTCGTTACATTCGTTAGTTCCACAAAAGGTGCTGGAGTGTCGTCTCGTGGTTATGCTCGTTGGTCCGTTACATTCCTTAGTTCAACAAAACATTTACCGTGACTCGTTTGTCTGTTATTTGCCTTCTTGTAGACAAATACTTAAAAATTTTGTGCTGTGCATAAATTTTTGGTAACATCGAAGTCAACTTTTTTATACATATTATTCATTTTTTTTTTTTTTTTAACACTTTTTTAATTGCATAAAATTCGACAGGAAATGCGGTTGACAATCGACATGACATTTCACCGCACTGAAAACACTTTTCGTATTTAATTGTTTTAAATTAATTGAAAAAAAAAATGAAAAACTGAAGTAAATGGTAGAAAAATTACGTGCATTGACTGCACGCATTTTGTTTTATAATGCGAATGTGTATTTAGCCTACGAGATTCACTTATTGGCTTTAATTGTTCGAATGTGTTGTTGTACATACTACATGCCATATATGAAAAGTAATTAGTTGCAAATTTTTTATAATTAAAAGGTTTTTTTCAATTTAAGCTGATTTTTAAGAACTTTTCATTAGGCAGCTTCCACTAGCAAACTGAATTTAATTTATCTTGTTTATTCCTGCAGTGTTGGCAAAAAGAGTGAATTTTTAGTCGCAAATGATTAGCGACTGCGACTTGAATATTGCAGTCATTGTAAACAGTGATAAAATGGCAGTTCACGAAAAAAAGAAGAGTGATAAATGCACTGATAATTGAACAGTTTCACTGAGCGCGAAGAGAGATAAACAAAAGCGCCGATAACTAAACCAGTTCACTGAGGAACAAGAAAATCGTGAAATTGCGATTTTTAAATCACTGTGAAAAAATCACCGGAAGTGTTTTTTTTTTTGTTTGCCAACACTAATATACTGTATTGATTCCAATTCAATTGTTTTGTACTATTCTCGTATGTAAAAAAAACAAGAAAGAACGCTGAAGTCGAGAATGCTCGACTGCAAGATACCCTGTACCCAATCTATATGAACCTTAAGTTAGGTTCTATTTTACTACCATACATCATTGAATTGGATTTTCATAGAAAAACTTAAAAAATCGGGTATATCTTTGATTGGGTTTATACCTAAAATTTTGTTGACATAATTTATACTAAATTAAAATTTTCAAGAATAAAAAACAATGACGTTTTTTTGTAAAAAAATTTTGGGGTAAATTTGTATGGAGGCTATACCAAAAATTTGGTTGGTAATACCCATATTATGATATTTTGTTGGGACTATCATAGACATAATTTATACTAAATTTGAACTTCCTAGAATGAAAACAATGTCGTTTTATGCAAAACCCCAAAATTTTGGGGTAGATTTGTATGGGGGTACCCCTTAAAATGGGTCTAGAGAAAAACCGTTTGTAGGTGCACACTTGACGGCCTAGGAGAGTCTAAGTTTCAATTTTGAAAGCTCTACCTCTTATAGTCTCCGAGATAATCGTTTTCATACGGCAGACAGCATGACAGACGGACGGACGGATGGATGGATGGATGGACGGACAGACGGACAGACGGACAGACAGACATAGCTAGTTCGACTCCCCTTCCAATGCTGATCAAGATT
>JAEIFJ010000033.1:0-20886 GCA_018903435.1 Leucophenga varia | reverse complement strand
TTGTTGTTTAATGGATCACCGGCTTTTTTTGTTTTTGCTTGCCACGCAGCTGCTCTCTCACTCGCACTTATGTCGTTTGCCAATCTACAGTGAACAGCATGTTTGTATGTATGCATGTATGTTTATTTGATGTATGTAATTTAGTAGAATGAATGCTGTACATGCTACGGGCATAGGTCTCTCTGTGTGTGTGCGTGTGTTTGTGTGTGTGCGAGCACAGGTAATTCAGCTTGGCTTGACGCCTATTGTGAATGCGTTCGCTTGTTTCAATTGAAGGCGACGACGCGTACGCATTAAAACGTGCGTGCGTATTTAAGGCCTGGCCATATTGATTTTCCATGGCACACTTTAATATTATTGCACTGCAGATAACTGCAGCACTAGCAAATTTGGGGCTAAATATTTATTTCTGGGCTGGGGCGTTATAGCAATTAAAAACATTTTCTTTTAAATACACATACACACTCACAATCACAATATTACATACACTACTCATTAACATTATATGGCTAGTGTGTACACACGCACACACGTACGTTTGTGTGCGTCTATATATGTATAAATAAATAAAATAAACAAAACACAGACTGCCGATGACAACCACAACGACGACGACGACGACAACGAAGCCGCCCCGACATCACGCGACCAATTAATGTTGTTTGTCTTTGATATTTTCAACTTTAACACTTATTCCATCCTAAATTCGTGTTGTTTTTAGTACTTACCTATGTGTGTGTCCTCGATGTGTGATATTAAGTCGCTTAGACTTGGAAATGTTTTAAAACAGCCATTGAATTTGCAGATGTTGATCAGAAACACGGCCATATCACTCGACGCACTCGACTGACTGACTACTGTGAGTTTTATGTAATGTGTTGCTGTTAGTTATTATTCTGTTATTGGCATCTAAGCTTAACAGCTTTCTGTACTGTAATGAACAGCGAACATTTATTTATTTCGCACGTAATCGGCTCCTTTTCTGCTTTGCACAGTATTGAATTTGCTTAATGCGAACTCATGTTGGTGACGGTTTTAAGATTCGCTTTTTAAACAAGACATTAATTTAAAGAATACTCCGATATTCAATTTAACAGCCGCTGTTAACGCGCTTCGAATCACTGTATCTATCAAGTGATAAGTGATAATAACAGCAATTACGATTATGTAAATCGAATACTGTTAACTATCGATAAAGAGTTGCAGCCAAAATTAGAGCGGCGTTGTTTCAAAATTAATTTGTTTAAATTAATTTACTTGTTCTGCATTTGACTCCAGTAGCGTTTATCGATATTAGCTAATGTTAATATTGAGCCCGCCGACTGTTGTTTTGAAGCGTTCCACGGCTTAGTATGTATAAGTGTGTTTCCTCCCCTGGCTTGTCCACACACACGCACACACACTTATGCAAAACTGCTGTTATGCAATTGAGGGCTGCAATGACACACATATGCGAATTAGCAACGCTTTAGTAATATTTATTGATTTTAGACCGATTCCAAGCAACAATGCACATCTTTGGTATACTTACAACATGCTGTTTTTTACTTTGCTGGGTTTAAAAGTACTCAAATTCCCAGACGATGTGAGACACGACGACGCGTGGCTGTATGCGGACCAGGGCTGGATGCACACTCGATTTATAATCGATAAGAATGCATCTCGGTTCAAATATTAAACACTATAAATGCATTTTTTCAGATATAATTATATTTATACTAAAACAACTCAATTGACCTTATTCAACTTTTAAGTTCGAATAAATTTATAACACTAAAATTTTTTTGAACTGATTTTAAATTTTCGCGCCCGCATTTTTTTAATCGATACGATGTGAGCTACTGTCATTGAATATTATTGACATTTTGTGGCACGACAGTTTGGTCATGACAAGATATTTCTCGTAAGTAGACCGTACGTACGAATTAAACTTTTTAATTATTTTTTCATACAATTTTAAAGCATGTAAGTTTAATGATTTTAACAAATGCCGGCATCGACTTCCAATTAACTTTCCATTTCACCACAGCACAGGTTTGCATTTATTGACGATAGTTTTGTTCAAGACGTTAAATAGTTTCTGGGCAACCATCTAGTGTTTGTTGTTGATTCTTATAAAAACGACAACTAACTTCAAGAAACTATAAAAGTGCAATACTTCACGGGTAATATAGATTTCAAATATATGTATGTATATAAATATACATATATACATGTATAAATTAACACACAATCCATAGTAATCAAAGTGATATTTTTATCAAAAAATCATCATTAGGACGCAATACAATATTTTCAATATTTACAATTTTTAAAGTAATTCGATTTGAATATAGTCCGCAAATGTTCCTTATCAATGAAGGGTACACAGTCGGAATACCTATACTCTTCAGGGATAACAAGTTAACACACAGTTATCGATAAGCGTTCATGCGCGCGCAGTACTTCCAGCTACCTTTCCAATTCACCACGAAATGTAAATTTGCATGGCGACCATAGGGTAAAGCAAAAATTCTTGTTCAATACGGTTCCACTGTTGTTAAGGGTTTGTTCGAAGTGAGTTCAACGGCGATCTTGCGCTGAAATTAAAAATGTGGAGCACCCCGCACCTTCTACCGCCGTCATGCCTGCAGTTGCCGCTGGTTGAATAATCAGTGTCGGATGAAAAAAAATGATAATTATTTTTCAACTGAATATATTTAATAATATAGAGTGAAAAGAGTGACCAATGCACATATGAGTGAAAATATTTTCCTAAACGTGTTCAATGTCGCCATCTTGCGGCACACGCACACACACATGTACGAGAGATGTCACACGGCCGTGTCAAGAGAACTGTCAGTGTTAGTGTGTTCCGTAGTGTGCGTGAGCAGATTCGTTGCGTCACTGAAAAACTTAAATAATTCAAGAAAATCGGTGTTAGCTTCAACTTATTAAGTGAAAAGTAATTGCAATTTATACTTAAATTAGTGCTTATAAAATTCTTTTGGATACTTGAATATAGGCAACGTTTTCACAATTACGTAACCAGCGGCAGCAACATGCAGACGGGCAGCGGCACTAAGAACACAGAAATTCGCAACATCTTCCTCTTCATATAATACAATTTATTTACAAGAATCTACATCTATATCTTTTGCAGAGCTCCGTGCGCTTGCTTCAATTTTGTGCGAAACGCCGATAAAAATTCAATTCAAAATGTTCGTGTCGACAGTCTCTCGCATTGCCCCCGTTGCCAGGACCGCGGTAAGTACATAATAAATGTAGTTTAATTGTGAGATAAAAATGATTGTGATTATCTCCTAATAGTTACATAATAAATATTCTTAGCGGGATCGATTTTCGTTGCTTAAAAAAGAAACCTTTGCAGCAGCATACAGTGTGGTGACTTTCAGTTCCAATGGAAAACATACACAGTTACATAAGTTGAGAGCGACAATTGAGGTTATGTTCGCTTGAATAGTTTGCAATAATTTGAACTAAGCAATAATAAACAGCTTCAAGCAGTTATCAGTGTATAAGTTTAACCAAAAATGTGTTTTCACATAGCTAAAAGGCAATTTGATAACGTTTTCACATTGTATAACGAGCTGTAGCAAATTACCCTCGG
Source organism: Leucophenga varia (assembly GCA_018903435.1). Taxonomy (NCBI): domain Eukaryota; kingdom Metazoa; phylum Arthropoda; class Insecta; order Diptera; family Drosophilidae; genus Leucophenga; species Leucophenga varia. The sequence goes on along the minus strand of JAEIFJ010000033.1, from coordinate 17,276 downwards.
TTGAGGTTAGAACCGGTGAAAGCTTTCCAATCAATTGTGTATACTTCACCAACTTATATATATTAAATAGGTACTATAGCTTAGTTATTTCATAATTGCATTATATAGACGGGGTTGCTTGCATCCCGATATCGTGAGTGACAACAAAAACAAATGGGGCTGCCAAATGACATAAAGCCAAATTGGTTAATGCATTGCATAACTTGGCGGGGCAGTGGATGGATATAAATGTCAAGGGGAGAAGATACACTTTGGGGCGGAACAAGCATTTTTATCTCACTTTAAACACAAAACGCACATTTTTTTCTTGATAAATTACATAACATTACTCGTTCAACTCTTACAGCTCCTCGCTAACTCCAAGCAGTACTTGCGACCATTGAGCAGCGCCGTCATCAGCCAGAGCCAAACTTTGGCCGCTCAGAACACAACCCCCGTAGCATTACTGCCACAGATCAGGTCATTCCAGACCTCGCCAGTCACGCGTGACATTGATTCGGCTGCCAAATTCATTGGTGCTGGTGCTGCAACAGTCGGTGTCGCTGGTTCCGGTTCGTATTGTCTTCCACACAGTTCACTAAATCTTTCATCTTGTCCATTTAACCCAGTGAATTGTCCAGTCTTATTGCCCGCTATGCGCCTTCATCATCTACAGTCAGTTACAATCTAGCATCTGGGGCACACATAACGAGTATCTGATTACTCCAAAAACAATTGCCCCGGGAAGGTCTGAGAATTGGTCAAAGCTCGTGTTGTGGAGCTTCATTTCCTAGCAGGAAACTTGTGTAATCACAAGGCGAAAGTACCAGAAATGCTGCATCGTTGTCGTTTGCCGTCCATGACCGCCGCTTCGTTGCATTGAAATCTTTCGTGACCAGCAATTTTAGTGCGATGTGCTTGCTGCGCGAATGCGTAGAACTCAATTCAGACTAATCTGTGACTGACTGATCCAAAAGAAGATGATAGGCCTGCAGGCAGAGGCTGAGACTGCCACTGATTCATTCCATTTCAATTCACATACATATAAGGCATACAGTTCATTGTGCATTATATTCCATATATATTTCTCTGTTCGAACTCTGCACATGTTTAACTAATCTATTCTTCTTTTATCTCTTCCGTGGCAACATCAACAACAACCAAATAACCAATACAACAGGTGCTGGTATCGGATCAGTATTCGGTTCCCTCATCATTGGTTACGCCAGAAACCCATCGTTGAAACAGCAGCTGTTCTCCTATGCCATCTTGGGTTTCGCCCTGTCTGAGGCTATGGGTCTGTTCTGTCTTATGATGGCTTTCCTGCTGCTGTTCGCCTTCTAAGCGTCTCGTCGCGCTACTCATCCTTTTTTCGTGCAATTGTGTGCGGTATGTGTGTGTGTGTGGAGCCGCCTCCCCTCAACTAAAGGGGGGAAGGTAAACGTGCCCCCATTCAGCTGCAGCAGCGGCAACGAGAAAGCAATTTATAGAAGATGAAGAAACAACAAACAACCAACATCAACGTTCGTTTTTCGATTATTAATGATAAAAATAATGATTGATAGCAACAACATCCTGTGTACTATCTTATTATAAAATAACAACAACAACATAATATATGTAATTTTGTTTTTAAAAAACATTCGAAACTGTAGTGATCGCCTCGACGAAGCAAAAACAACAACAACACAATATCGAAGCGAGACTTCGATTTAAGCTTAAAAAAAAAAAAACGGAAACAAAAATGCAAATAATAAAAATATTGGAAAACACTCGACTTAAGTGGATAGAGAAAACCAACAGAGAACAGTTAGAAACAGATCGAAACGATTTAAACGATAAAAAGAACATGTAAAGTGTAAAGCGATAAGTTTGCGATGTGAAGATTGAAATTCAAAATTTTAATTGATGCAAACTTTAGGTTGACACTGCCCGAAAGCGACACACGAAAACTGCAATCAACTCAAATTCACTGCCACCCTGCGAACAACTCTCTTGTCACACTGTGCAAGGAAGGTCACGTGTGCTCCCCTCTCTCTCTCCCCGATGGCTTTGGCAACAACACCAGCTGGAGCGGCAGGCAGCACGTGCTGGCATTCCTTTACACTGTACATCGCTGAGTGCTTTGCGTGTTAGGTTCTGAGTGTTTTCTGCTTATTTTGAGTTAATGTGGCGCGTACTGATACCATTTCTTGTTTTTTCTTGTTACATTAAAAGCGATTAATTTTATTCATTTGCCACTTAATATTCATTGATTCAGTAAAGTGTGTTAGATGATTGGCTAGAATTGTTGAAGAAAACTGAGTTTGAAGGATTGTGAAATAAAGAAAAATGAATGCGTTTAAGGAATTTCATGTGTTTAATTTCCATTTTATATTTATCTTATATCAATATATATTCAAATTATTAAGCTCAATAACGTGCAATTGCTCTGCCATGCTGTATCTGGGTTTGAATATTTAAACATAAGGCGCGCAAATGCAACCCTGTGATTGCAAATCAGGCCTGCCAACTTATACCAATCTTCTGTTATCGCGCAACATACAACCCTGCTACTTCGCCCGGGTCGGCCTGTGGAACACATGTTTGCACATTTTGTTTTCGATAGATTGAGTTATGAAAACGATAACTGAATAATAATAAAATCACATTGTTTAATGGATTTTGCAAAGAAAATATTAGGAAAATATGGCTGGAAAGAGGGCGATGGCTTGGGGAAGAGCAATACTGGAATTGTGGTTCCATTAAAAGCCAGCCTAAAATTTGACAATGCCGGTTTGGGTGTCGATCGCGCCAAGGAATTCAACGATCACTGGTGGGAACGCTGTTTCAACGAGGCAGCCTCAAACGTGACCGTTCAGGTGGAAGAGAATGGCGAGGTGAGCGCAGCACGTAAAGCTGGCGAGGAAGCTGTTGAAATCTCCACAAAGGGTTACTCTGCTCGCAAATTGAAGAAGGCCAAGGAGCAGCACAAGAACGAAAGTGATGGCATTGTTTATAATCATTTTCTGAAGAGTGCGCTGCTGACCCAAGACGGAGGCGAGGTGGCCAACACAGATCGCATAAAGACGGATGACATTGCCGTGACGCAGGTCAATGTGCTCACAGATGAAGAGTTGTTCAAGGCCTGTGGAGGACGTACTGCACACAAAGGAGCCCGACATGGGCTCAAGTTAAGTGGAAAGCTGGCACGCATTGAGCAACAAGAGCGTGAGATGCTGGCCAAGCTGCAGGCAACAAGAAACGCCTCTGAAGTGCAGGAACCTGAGCCCGAGAAAAGTAAAAAGAAGAAACAAAAGAAGGAAAGAGTTGAAGAAGCAGTTGAACCACAAATTACTCAAGAATCCGACGCGGAGAAGATTCACGAAATAAGCGAAGTGCAGGAACCTGAGCCCGAGAAAAGCAAAAAGAAGAAACGAAAGAAGGAGCAAGTCGAAAGTCAAACAGAAGAAGCAGCTGAAGAGGAAGAACAGCTGATCGACGAATCCGTGTCCGAGAAAAGCAAAAAGAAGAAGCGAAAGAAGGAGCAAGCTGAACAGCAAACCGATCTAACAGATGAATCCGAGTCAAAGTCAAAGAAGAAGTCCAAGAAAGTGAGCAGCGATGAGGCTGAGGAGGCACCAGCTAAGCTGAAAAAGAGGAAGAAGCACAAACAGGGGGAATAATAGTACAAATTGTATTTTGAAATAAATCCAACATATATTTAGGTATAATATATATCTATGCGGTGTCAATTATTATCTAGTTAGGTCACTTAATCATAGGCTCCATTCTTCATCCCCTCATCACTTTCTGGCCTTGGCCTTCATGCGTCGGGATTTGCCCAGACGCTTGTTGACCGAAGCGCCCGCCTTGACACCGCGCTGCCGACGTGTTGACTTCTCCGATTCGAGTCCCGCGGCAGAGGATTTTGTGTTGCGTTTCAGACCCTTCTTCTTGCCACCGAATCCGAACTTTTGTTGCGCTGCTTGCGTTTGTCTGCCGATTGCTTTTGCTTGGACTCCAGTGCCTTGGCATCCTCCAAGAAGTCCAGGTTCTTCAGTTTACCCTTGCGGAACTTTTTCAGTTTGTCGAGCATTTCCTTCTTCTCCGCCTCGCGCTGCACCTTCGTCTGCTTGGCCAGCATTTTACCCATTTTACGCTGTTCGCGAATCTGTTTGATGCGTTCCGATTTGGCTTGACCCTGCTGCTTGGCCATCAGATTGGCGCGCACCTTCTGCATGTGTTCGTCGGACTTGGCCATTTCGGCAAAGTAATCATCGGGTCGACGTGTCTTGATGCCCAGCTCGTGCAGACGGGCAATGCCCTCCAAGACGGCACTCTGGGCTTGGCGATGGAAGAGCATTTCACGCTTGAAGTCGTTCAACACGCGATCCTCTTCGGGTCGTACATAGGGTATCTTGGCGTTGCCCTTAAACTGATTGGCGCGCTTCTGTTCGTGCTTCTCCAGCTGCACAGCCAACTCGGGAGCCAGTGGCGCCAAGCTGTTCACCATGTCCAGGCGCTCAACCCATGGCAAATCCAGGCGTATGGCTTGTGTTTTAGCCAATAGCTTGGGCTGTGGGTGCAATGATAAGTGATCAAATTTTTGGACAACACACGCACACTAATGCCTCTCTACTTACAACATCATTCACTTTAATCCGATTTCCACTAAATTCTACATTGAGACCGGGCTTGAGATCACCACGCTCGAATGCCGCTTGCAGCTGAAAAACAATTCAAATTTAAGACTTTTTCTGTGGAAAATCTTACTGCTTTGTTTTACATACCTCTGCATCAGAATTGTCATCTGATTCGAACTCTGAGCCACTCGCTTCTAATTCAAAGTCGGACATATTTTAATTAACTTAAAAAATAATGTTGATCAAAAGAAAACAATTTCAACACGTGCGACTCGCTCAAATAGTTATCGATAAATTCTTTGAAAATAACAGGGTGATTAAGTCGATTGGGCATTGTAGCAATCAGCTTTTGCCATAGTGTGCCCTGTATGTAGGTGCTGTTTTATGTGTGTTTAAATATAAGTTAATAAATAAATTAACAATGAAGAGAAAAAACAGCATAAATTACATAAAAGGTAGGTAAAACCCCCTTTAAATAAGTGCAAATTAATTTTTCTTACATTTAGAAACAACACTGCATCAGCTGTTAAGTTCAAAAGCTAGTTGCGTCGGGTTGTGCGTGCTGTTAATAACAGTGCAGGAAAATGTTAAATTTCGAATGCTTAGAAGAAGAAGAACTTTTGCAAAATTTAATTCAAGAGTCATTTTATGCTGTTTTTTGAGATTTTGCGTTGCCCTCTGTCATTACTTTTATAAAATGTCCAACCTTGCTAATATATACGCCGAACTGATGCGTAAATATGGTGATAACTATACAATCACCTACAGTGCGCCGCCCAGTTACTTGGTCAGGTTAGTTGGCGCGCGCGAAGCTGCGAACAAAGTAATCCTATTCTACAAAGAAGATCGTAATGCAAGAGAACGCATACCAACCACGCCGACTAAACTGTTGACCAAGGCAAAGAAGTCTTCATCCATTTCGGAACTTGATCTTACTGGTAGCCCGCTGAAAGATGACAGTATTGTGGATGCCATTGGGGACTTGTCGCTGGATCTACATATAATCAATCGAAATGCCTGGAAGCCTGATGAAGAGTATCATCGAGGTGAGATGGCTGACAAAATGCGAGCAATCATCTGCACCGAACAGTTCCAGAAGGGCGATGGTCAAGGCTCCGTTTGGTTTCTGTGCGATGGCAGCGACTTCTGCCACACACAGCTGCTGCAGTATGAATTCAATCCCACCCACTTCTCGCGCGGCATTGTCACCTATGCTGGTGTATTGCCTTGCTATTTGGTAACATCACAATCTCTGGTACGTCAACATAGCATGGCTGGTGCGGGTGCTCTGCGCGAGACGTTTATCGAGAACTGCTACCAGGTGAATCCGAACATGACGCTGCGTTTCAATTGGTCCACGCCTGCTCCGATGCCTCTACTGATCGATCTGAGTGCTGGCAATGTGATGTTGAATCAAACTTTTCGTGTCGGCGACTGTAGTCCGCTGACCGATGATTTTATGAATCAACTCAGGATTTTGGTCTACATACGTGAGGATATCGTTAGCTATCATAATGACGTTAAGCTGGGCAACAGTCGCGATCCCATCTACCGTTGTGGCAGCGGCATTGATATGGATGAGCTGCGGGAGTCGATTAATAAGACAATGACTGAGGTGTCTGGCTTCACGGATGTCTTTGTGGACGGTCACGCAGAGTTCGATATCGAAGGCGTCGTCCAACAGGCCAAACTGCGCAGACTTACCGACCTAACGGACAAGTTGTGGGACCTCTTCAAGAGTAAGACTTGAAAATTTAATAATTTTTCCCTTATTATTAACTGCTTTCTGTTTCTACCAGGCTGTGCATCCTACAAGGATCTGAAGGTAGCCTTCAACATGCTGTTCCAATGTGCCGTGCGCTGCAATATTGTGGTAGGCTTGAATCCAGCCTTTAAACCTGACTTGGCATTAATGTTTTTCACTTTATAGAACATGCCGACCAACAAAAATCGATTGGCAGAAATAATTTCAAATTTGGCCAATGGCCGCCTGGCAATGCCGTGTCTCAGTGGAGCTGAGCCCTTGGAGCTGTTGCTGGAAATAGGCCTGGAGAAAGTGTACAAGGACTATGAGTATATATTCACTGAAAGCAAATTGTGTAGTACGAATCTGCTGAAGGGCAACGTCGAGGTGGGAGCGAGTGCTGAACCATCGAATGATATACCCAAGCTACGCAAATCTCTGCACAATGCTGTAAGGGCAGATCCCACACCCGGCGGAGGCTTGCGGAAGACATTGTTGCATCACAGCGGGGACAACAAGCAGAATGGTGCCAAGTATCAGAGCGACGACATTGCTGGCTTCAAGAACAGCAGCTTCGATGCGCAAGAGAGCATGATGCGTATATCACATCTGTTTCAGATCCAGTGTGCGCTGGAGCATCTGCTGATGATTCACATTAATTTGAATATACCGAATGGTAAGATGCGGGCATATTTATTTGTTATGGTATATTCCCTGCTATATTATGTTTCTTTCCATAGTCTATGCCGATGTCTGTAGTCAACTGCTGAGTAAGCAGCCGCGCCTGCTGGAATCCATTGACGATCAACTTAGCGATGTGGTGGACATTGAATTGTCGGGTCATTACGTGCGGGAGCACCTGGATGGCAAGGATCCGCATTCACGTCAAATAATAATGAAGTCACAGAACAACTTTAGAGAGCTGACAACCACATTCTACTTCAATCTGGAGAACATTTGTCCGCCCGAGCTGGCCAAGTGCTTTCAATGCGATGGTAAGCTGTACTTAATAATAAACATAATATGGTAAATTAAAGCTTGTTCTTTTGCAGATAAGGAACTGACCAAGGAGCGCACATATCACTCGTGGTTATATCGCAAGATTCGCACACTTATCTGAACCCACACGCTGTACTACAGTAATTGTCTGCATGAAATAAAGCAATTGCATTTCCTTTAAATGAACAAGAAGTATTTGAAATAATTGTACAAGCTCAATGCATGTTGTACAAGCTGCTCTTTTCACTTGCTGAATTCCTACAAGTTCTAATCCAACCATGTACTGCACGGGAATCGCCTTCGACGATGGCCCCAAGGCCTGAAATCTTTTGGGTTTTTTATGCCAACCAAGACAAACCACAGGCACACACCTAAACACAGTAAGCACCTTCCGTTCCGTTGACCAATTTTCTCCTGTTTTGCTTACCATATTCTAAACAAAATGCAAAGCGAGGAAATGAGCAGCCAACCATGCGTAAAGTAATTTTTGTAAATCGCACCAACCTAGCTAGTGCTGGCATATCCGCCCGAAGGTGGTCGCCAATTGCGAACATCCCAAAATGTACCAATCCAATTAGCATTGTGCGCCACTTGCCAAGTTGCCAAGTTGCCAACCTGGTCGCTGAATGCTTACCCCGATTGATTTTCAAGACTCAGACGTGCGTGGAACGCGCTGCGGTTCGGACGTATTGGCGGTGCATTTGGCTACAACGAGGCGAGCGGGGAACCTTTGTTAGAGCCAGAGGAAAGAGTCCTAACTAACGCACATCCTGTGCAAGTCCTCAAAAATTCTACGCATCGTTCCACAGGCTGCCGAGACGAATAAATATAATTAGATAATTCTTTTAAATGCCAATTATCGCGACTGGCTAATCGAATTAACAAAATGGTGTGTGTGACATAAATAAACAAGAAAATAACAAATTTACAGGATAATGAACGATTTCCATAAATGAACAGTAACAAGGACACTTGATACAGTTTTTAAGAACCATAAAAGTGCAATTCTCAAGAGTTGGCAAAGAAAAACCATGTGAAACCCTTCAATCCCCTAGAGATGTGCAACATAAATTTCGCCCAAGCACAGAAATCTATTCAACTTTAAGGATATCTCGTTTCTTTCACACATTTGCAGGGTCTAGAGTTTTTCTTCAAGTTCGGCTATGCCTTCCTGACCATCACACTAATCATAATGATTTGGATGTCCTTGGCACGTGCATCGATATTTAGTCGCGAAATGGAGGAGACACGTTATCCCCCATGTACCTACAATGTGATGTGCACGTGCTCCAAGTCTTCAACAGATTTGGGTCTTGTGTTTTGCAAGAATGTTCCGTTTCCCGCATTGCCGCGCATGGTAAACCAATCTAAGGTAAGTGTAGCTTGGATATGTCCAAGCAGACAGCAAGGATGTAATCCTTTTGGTTAGGTTTTCATGCTGCATATGGAGAATACGGGACTGCGAGAAATAGAACCTTATTTTCTGCAATCGACTGGCATGTATCGTCTCAAGATATCCGGGAATCATTTGACCGAAATACCCGATGATGCCTTTACTGGACTAGAACGGTCCTTGTGGGAGCTGATATTGCCACAAAACGATCTGGTCGAGATACCCTCAAAGTCCTTCCGTCATTTGCAAAAGCTTCGCATTCTGGATCTTTCCAACAATCATATAACAATGATACACCACGATTCATTTCGCGGCCTAGAGGATTCACTGCAGACGCTAGATCTGGGAGAGAATTGCATCTCGACGCTGCAGTCGCACAGTTTCTCGGGTCTATTGATACTCGAGACGTTAGATCTGAGTGGAAATAGTCTGTTTGAGATCGATCCGAATGTCTTTGTGGATGGCATGCCCAGGCTAACGAGGCTGCTGCTCACAGATAACATACTTTCGGAGATACCCTATGATGCATTGGGCCCGCTGAAGAGTTTGCGCACCCTGGACATATCCCATAATGTTATATGGTCGTTGAGCGGCAATGAGACATATGACATTAAGGCCAACACCAAGCTGAATCTGGATAACCTACATTTGGAGTACAATCACATCGAGGTGCTGCCTCCGAATTCCTTTAAGTATTTCGATACGGTCAACCGCACCTTCTTCGATGGCAATCCCATACATACGCTGAAGGTGAGTCCAACTATGTACAAACTATACAATATAATAAAACATTCCTTTCTCTAGGACGATGCATTCAAGCCCGCGCGCATTCGTGAGATCTACATGCGATACTGTGGACTGACCAACATCTCGCCCGTGGCTTTTGACAGTCTGGTGAACAGTCTGCAGATTCTGGATCTGTCTGGCAACAATTTAACAAAGCTGCACCACAAGCTCTTTAATAATTTCGATGTCTTGAGGTAGGTGCGCCCCTAATCGGATTGTGCTGCGCCATGTGGGGCTTCCCCACGCGGTGTGACCTGCTTTTCAAACACAAACGAAAACGTGACGAATGACAGACGAATGAGGCGAATGTAGCAATAATCAGCTAGACGAACCCTAATAACCCAACCTAGCCACCCCCTACATTTCTGCTTTTCTCTTTTCCTCAGTCTCTCTCTATCTGTAACTGTAACTATCATTGTAGGGTCATCAGCATGCGGGACAATAAGATCAAAATCGACAAGCCAACTGAGACGTTCAATGCCATGCACTATACGCTATTGAAACTCGATCTGAGTGGCGATCGCAACGATCCGACCAATCTACAGACATTGCGCAAGTAAGTAATGCCCCCTTTTGGCACATGAATATATCCCGAAACACCCCACACACCAAACCCCTTACCCGTGCATATCGTTTTGAATTTATTTTCAAAAAGTATGACCAGAATGCGGAACATGCGCTCGCTGTCGATATCCCGCATGGGTTCCTCATCGGTGGGATCCGAGGACTTCAAGGACTTTGGCGTTGAGCTGGAGGATCTGCAGATAACACGCGCCAGTCTCTCGGGCATACAGTCGCACGCCTTCAAGCATGTGCGAGGTCTGAAGCGTCTCGACTTCAGTGAGAACGGTATATCGAGCATTGAGAACGATGCTTTCCATGAGGTTGGTTTAATCAATTGATGATTGTTCTCTTGGCTAAATGTTTATTTAACTTTGTAGATTGGTCATTCGCTGATTTCACTGAAGATGTCGCATGGGTACTCGGGCAGCGCTCTGCCGGCTGAGGCACTGCGGCATCTGACCTCACTGCAAGAGCTGGACTTCAGCAACAATCACATAAGCAGCATGAGCGACACTAGCTTCCATTTCTTGAAGAATCTGCGATTGCTGGAACTACACGACAATCGCATTGAGCAAGTACTGAAGGGCACATTCCAGGGTGATATACACTCGAAGCTGGAGGAGATTTCGCTGCGTTTCAATCATCTTACATCGATATCACAGCACACGTTCTTCGACTTGGAAGCACTGCGTAAATTGCACCTGGATGATAACAAAATCGACAAGGTGGAACGTCGTGCATTCATGAATTTGGATGAGCTTGAATATCTGAGTCTGCGCGGCAACAAACTGAACAACTTGGCAGATGAATCTTTCCAAAATCTACCCAAGCTAGAGATACTCGACATGGCCTTTAATCAGTTGCCCAATTTCAATTTTGATTACTTTGATCAAGTGGGCACCTTGTCCAATCTGAATGTCAACGTTAGCCACAATCAGATTCGACAGCTTATGTACAACTCCTCCTGGAGTGGCCGCAATGAACATGGTAAATGATTACTAAATAGGGTTATACATTGTTTAATATATAATATAATAATATAATTGTTTTCTTGCAGGCGGAATGTACCATTCGAATATTAAGATTCTGGATCTTTCGCACAACAACATATCCATTATTTATCCCGGCTACTTCCGCCCGGCTGAGATTTCGCTGACGCATCTGCACCTCGGTTACAATTCGCTAATGGTGCGTTCTACATATATCTTGATATTTATATGTATATATATTTAAATACTGTTTATCTTTTATAGAACACCACGCGTGATGTCTTCGGCAACATGCCGCATCTGCAATGGCTGGACTTGAGCTACAATTGGATACACGAACTGGACTTTGATGCCTTCAAGAATACCAAACAGCTGCAGCTAATCTACTTTGATCATAACCACCTGACCGATATTCCTCAGGATATCTTTAAGCCTATTCAGGGATTGCGCATCGTTGACTTCTCTCATAATAAACTTCGCGGTTTGCCCGATAATCTCTTCTACAATGGAGGAATGGAAAAGTAAGTAAGCTTATGTATAAAATGAGTACCTCTTTTTAAAATGTATTTTCTATCTTCAGATTGGATGTCTCGCACAATATGCTCCTGAAGATACCCTCATCATCGTTGTCCAGTCTGGCTGCCCTAACCCTGTGCGAACTGCACTTGTCCAACAATTTTATCTCCACCATACACAGCATGGATCTGTCCAACAAATTTAGGGTATATTAGAATTATTTATTTACTTGGCACTAAGTATTTACTATATCAATATATTATATATTCCACAGTCCCTTCGGTATTTGGACATCTCGTACAACTATTTGCTGCGCATAGACGATGCGGTATTTGCCACAATGCCGAAACTGGCTGTTCTGGACTTGTCCCACAATCGCGATCTTAAGGTTATGGACAAATCGTTTATGGGTCTGGAAACTTCGCTAATTAAATTGGGCTTGGAGAACGTGTCGCTGAGCACAGTACCTGAAATTCGTTTGAAATATCTACGTGAGTTTCGACTGGGCTACAATGAATTGCCGTCAATACCTCAGGAGCTGGCGCACAATATGACCAATCTTCGTATGTTGGATCTGTCGAACAACGACTTGACCAATGTGCCCCTCATGACACAATCTCTGCCACATTTGCGGTGAGCAAGCTAACAATAAAATAACAAGAACAACTTAAAGATTATTTTTTTAAATGTTTCAGCCGTTTGATGCTTTCTGGCAATCCGATTACTTCGCTCAACAACAACAGCTTTGATGGCGTCAACGAGGACCTTGAGATGTTGGACATATCCAATTTCCGTCTGCATTACTTTGAGTACGGCTGTCTCGACTCTCTGCCCCATTTGCGATCCCTCAAACTAACTGCCTATTCGCACTTGGAGCACTTCAACATTCCTCAACTGTTGCGGCATCATCACAACATCCGCGAGCTCTGGATTGAGGCGCCGCAGCCATTTACACGTATTGTCAAAAAGGGGTCGGGTCCGACGCAGGAAATGCAGACGCTTCAGCTGGGCATGCCCACAGACCTAATGCGTGAAATGGAGGGACAACTGCCGTCCAAGTTGACCAATATAACGTTCAGTGGACCACAATTTACGAACCTTAATGAGCGCATACTCCGAGTGAGTACTGATTGTTGATAAAGAAGGAATCTATTAACCTCTACTAACTCTCCATTTCCTCATCCAAACAGGGCATGCGATCACCTTATCTGTACATGCAACTTTTCAATACCTCGCTGCAAGCATTGCCACCAAACTTCTTCAAGCATATGGGCAGAGTGCGGAACATATCGCTGGACATTCGCTATCACAATCACAACCTGAAGAAGATACCGAATCCGAACACTGGCTCTGTGCCTTATCTGCCGAATAGCGTATTCCTAACCGATCTAAAGATGTCGCACACGGATCTAAATTGCGACTGCGATTTGGGGTAAAAGATTTGTAATTTAAAGATCTTTAATTGTATTGTAATAATAATCCCTTCAGCTGGGTTGAGTTTTGGCAACGCAAGAGGCGGCAATATATCTGCTCTTCGCAAACCTGGACCGATACAGTTTTCCGTACGTTCATGAACTCACCGTGCCAGGTGTACGGACGCCACAACTGCGATAATCATGATGACGATCTTCGCGAGACGCGTTGTGATAACAAGGGCGGACAACAGCTCTTGGAGGTATGTGAGAAGAGTATCTGTATAAGTCAATGTACTAACATATCATTTTGCAGGCTCTGAAATTCGATCTGGAATGTGGCTGGGATAATGCCAACTGCAAAGACACTGCCTTAATTATAATAGCCGTGTGCCTTGGATTTGTGTTCTGGATGTGACTTCTGTACTTTGCATATAAGACGTCCACCGACTTTTACGATATTCTAGAGCAAGTCTATGGCAGGCAGGTCATTTAGAATGATCGAGTAGCAACTGCCTAGGCCTAAACTGGAAGTTAAGCGTGATGAGACTTTTTCAAACCTTGTTTACCTTGTTCTTATTTCGATCTCCCTTCGTAGCACTGTGTCTACCCAAACTTTAGAGTCCTTGGTAACGCCTTATATGTAGGAATCCTCATGTCATCCCATTAGTTTGCACACACACACACACACACACATACTACTAGTACACTATGTATCTATTTATACTTGCACTAGTTTTTGTATTCTCTACTATACTCTACGCCTATGTATATCCAGCTATGTTAGTCCATATACTGTGTATCCTCCGATTTATATCTATATACATACTTAAGTTAAACAATTTCCAATCGAAAGTCTGTAAAATGTTGCATAAACATAATAAATATTTACGGTAGGTTAAGTGGGCTTTTTTCATTTGTTTCTGACGGTCAAGAATTGTGTTGGGCTTTTATTTTATTTTACTTACTGTACATACTATATATAGATACAAAAACAGCAACAAAAACAGGAAACAATTAAAAACTTTGCGGGAAAGTTTCGCCATCATTTTTCATCATACGATAAATTATTTTGTTGCGCCACATGCCACGCCCTGTCCACGTTTTCCCTTTCCCTTCCTGCTGCATATTTTTTTTTTTTTTTTGGCAGTTTTATTGAGCTAGCGCACTTGGCGTGGCAGTGAGTGCTGAGCGGGGGAGGTTTGGAGGCAGCTTACTAAACATCAAATGGCGCTTGTACAACCTCATCAGCTTCCCGTTTATGCACTTTGCCAATGCCCGTGGCAGGAGTCGCTGCCTCTGTGCGTCCGCAGTAGACAAGCTGTGGGAAAAGTTACGGTTTTTGAGTGGGATTAAACATGTCGTGCCATGTAGAGTAGGGCTGGGTATGTTTCGGAGGGGGGTTGCAACGTACCTTCTTGCCAATTAAATTTTCAAAGCGTGGCTGCACAAAAGTCCAGGCGCCCATGTTGCGATGCTCCTCCTGGCTCCAGACATAAGCTGTGCAAAATGAAGATTGGAACGTCAGTTTTGGTAAGGCTGTTTCATGGAACTTTACGACAAGGAACTTACACTGCACGCTGCCATATTGGGCCAACTGTGCCTGCAGCTCCTGCACGGGGAAGGGACTGAGGGACTCGAGGCGAACAATTGCCGTGTCGTAGGCCTGCCGCTTGGCACGCTCCTCGGCCAGATTGTAATAGTGTTTGCCACTGCATATGATGACCTTGCGCACCTGTTCCGGCTGCACCGTCGTATCACCTGCGTAATAAACTTGCATGTAATGGCAAGGCCCGCAAACCGCAATAAACAAGCAGTGCAATTCATACCGAGTACATTGTGGAACATTGTGCCTGGCTCGAAGTCTTGGTGCGTCGACGTGGCTGCCGAGAGACGCAACAACGTCTTGGGTGCCACCACCACCAAGGGCTTGCGGAAATTACGCGCCAGCTGGCGACGCAGCACATGGTAGTACTGGGCTGGCGTTGTCGGGTTCACCACATGCAGGTTGACGCCATCGCCGTCGGGTGCAGTCTCCTTGGAGTCGCTCAGCTGTAGATAGCGTTCAATGCGGCAAGAACTGTGCTCGGAGGCGACACCATCGTAGCCATGTGGCAACAGCATGACGAGGCCATTCGACTCCATCCACTTGGCTGACATGGAAACAGTCAATGTATCAATATATCAATTCATCAATAAATCATTTTATAAAAATATTAATCAATCAATATATCAATGTATCAAAATATGAATATATCAATTTTTCAATATCTAAATATAACAATAATCAATATATCGATATATCAAAATATCAAAATATCAATGTATCAATATATCAATGTATCAATACATCAAAATATCAACATACATATAAATATATCAATATGTCAGTATATCAATATATCAATATATCAAGGTATCCATATATCATTAATTAATACATCAATCTGCAATATATCAATATACCAATTTATTAATATATCAACATATCAATATATCAATGTATCAATATATCAATAAGTCAATATATCAATCTATCAATATATGAATATATCAATACATCAATATATCAATATGTCAACATTACAATATATCAATATATATCAATATACATATGTCAATATATCAATATGCATATATCAATATATCAATACACCAATATATCAGTATATCAATATATCAACATATCAATACATTAATATATCACACGTCTTTTTTTAAACAATATTCTCCCAACTCACTTTCGCCGGACGCTATAAAAGCGTCGATGATGATCTGCGCACCATTGGCAAAGTCTCCGAATTGTGCCTCCCATATGATCAGATTCGGAGACTTTGCCAATGGTGCGCAGATCATCATCGACCTTTTTATAACGTCCATCATGAAAATGTGTTAAAAAAGAATATGTGTGTATTGACATGTTATATTAGCTGCTGTTATGACGGTGTATTCTTGATATATGCATATTGATATATTGACATATGTATATTGTGTATTTGTGTGCATGTGACATATTGATGTGTGCTGTTGATATATTCATATATTGATAGATTGACTATGTGACATTGTATATTGACTGCATTTGATATATTGATATGTTGATATATGTCATTGATATATGACGCTATTACCAGATTGTGTATTGATGCTATTGATATATTGTATACTGTATATTATTATATTTATATGTATGTTGATGACACGATAATATTGATACATTGATACATTAATATTTGTCTTTGATATATCGATATATTGATATTATTATGTTAGGTATTGAAAAATTGATATATTCATATTGTCTAGTATTGATTAATATTTTATAAAATATTTGTGATGAATGATATATTGACTACGTGACACACCATGTCCTTCAGTATTCAGGCAGCTTCGTCATGCCACATGTACATTGGTATTCTCCGGCACAGTTCTTGCGACCAGCGCTATCTACAGCTGAGCGACTTCCAGGAGACCCGACGACGATGGCTATATTGTGGTATTGCTTTCAATATCTACCATGATAACTGCGATGCCAGCTGGCGCGTATTTCATCGCCCGGTGTGGTGACACCGTTTCCGTTGACCGTATGTGCTCGGCGTCTGGGCTGAAGCCGGTGATTCCCTGTGCTCGCGTTTGTTAGCATTTGCGAGCTGGCCGACCATCTGAAGTTGTACGCGATCAATCCACGACTGAACCGGCCGTTCGTGCACAGATAATCTGCGATGTTAACATATTGTCGACAGGCGCATTTTAATACGATACATTTAAGCACTCGAATCAGTCCCGTGCGGGCTGGCAATATAACGGCGTGCAATGTAGCGCGCGATCAAGTTCCATGAAAAACGCTACAAACGACGTTCAATGCTCATTTTTGCACGTAATCGACAGGCTCATCTGTGGGCGCCACCTGGATGCCACACTGCTGACCCAGCAAGGCGTTGCAACCCCCTCCAGCGCTGCCCAGCCGCCACATGACGTGTTAATCTTCTGTGGTTCACAGCTGAGCAGCCTCCTAGGCAGTGGCAGGGTCTGCAGCAGGCCCCAGGTGAGGTGTCCACAAACCTCCCCATCACTCCTGCCACTCCTAGCCATGCGCTAAAAAATATGCAGCTGAGAAGGAAGAGGAAAACATTGGACAGGAGGCATTGGCATGTGGCACAACAAATGAACAGCAAACATGATGAAATGATGGCGAAACTTTTCCGCAAGATTTTAATTTTGTTTTTGTTGCTTTGTTTTTATAATCTATATAATGACACGGTAGTGATA